>VDFB02003809.1:0-12615 GCA_007258455.2 Sequoia sempervirens | reverse complement strand
GGGAGAAGAATGATATGTAATGCCTCTAAATAATACTCAAGTGTCTCCATGTCGATGCTAAAAAATGACACACTCAAAACATACATTTTAGGCCACACAATTGAAGATGTCAATCCAGAATCTCCTAGAGATGAATGTAGAGCACAATCCAAAGACAAAGATGCCTCCTCTAAAGACAAAGAAGCCTCCAAATTTTGTCCAAAAGCATCCAAACTCACGTCAAACTGTGAAGAATGATCATGTAGAGAATGAACAAGAGGGTCAGAGTGTTCCCTTGCAACAATTGAAAAAGGATCATCTTCATCAAAGAGAAGATTTATGTAACCAATGGTGTCTCTCAAATCTAAAATGCGAGACTCAACAAACAACCCACCAATGTCTGTCAAGTAAACATTTGAAGTAGATGTAGCTGGAAGAGAATGAAGATCTTGCTGCACTAAATCACAAGAAGCCATATATGTAGCAACACAAGCATCATCAAATGCAATAGGCGATGGAGGAGATGAAATGAAAGGCTCAAGAACGAGATCCATTGTGAGAACTCCCAAGTTCAAGTAGCCAAATTTCTCCTCAAAGTCATGGTTCACACTAGAAGTGTGATCAACAGCCGAAGGAACAATGTCATCATCAGAAGTAAAATTTGTAAAGGTGCACACTCGAGATGAATGATCAACCATCTGAGTAGCAAGGATCTCTCTACTCCCCAAGTCTCTAATGATAACCGAATCAATAGTGAATTCTACAGGCCTCTCGTCTCTACCATGTGTAATCTGATAGATGGAAAGAAGATTGTTTGAAAAATGAGGAATACACAAAACATCATTAAAAGTGCCCTCCCCAATATCAATAGATTCCTTCCCAATTACACTATGTATGTATTGTTTTCCATCAAAATAGGAGGCATAGCACAAGACTCAAAAGAAGAGAATATAGAATGTAAAGATGCCATATGATGAGATGCTCTTGGATCTAGAAGCCATCTCCTTGATCCATGACTTGAAAAAGCACAAAGAGCTCAGACATTCTAGAAGGAAAATC
The DNA here is from genome assembly GCA_007258455.2 of Sequoia sempervirens. Classification (NCBI taxonomy): domain Eukaryota; kingdom Viridiplantae; phylum Streptophyta; class Pinopsida; order Cupressales; family Cupressaceae; genus Sequoia; species Sequoia sempervirens. Next base: position 11,577 of record VDFB02003809.1, on the reverse strand, counting down.
AATCTAATTATTTTTTAGAAGATGTTTCAATTCATCAATATCCTTCATATAACAAGAATGTTCATCATGTCCAAGCTTCTTGCAATATGAACAAGTTAGCTTCTCCTGCTTAGATGATTTCTCTTTGGAAGAGAATTTATTATTTACTTGATCTAAATGTGGATTATTCTTTGCTTTCTTTTGTTTCTTATCTGATTCTTTCACCTAACTAGCCAACAATGCTTTAGATTTAGAATTCTTGATGAGACCCATCAATATAAGCTTTATTGCTAATGTATTAACATCTCAAAAAATTATGTAAATAAAGGTGTAGTATATGTAGACCCCATAGCCAACCTATGAGTATGAAAGCTAGAAACAAAAGAAGCATAATCAGGACCAAGTTTGTTCAATGTATTGCAGACCAACTGAATGTCCTTCTTATCAATTCCACATGCTTTACATTCCTCTCTTAGATCATTAACCTTAGTGATGTAGTATTGGATGTTGTCAAAGTTCTTAGGATCAAGGCTCATCAGTTCATTATCAATTTGATAGCCTCTTACTTCATCTATAGTACCATACAATGTTTTCAATTTATTCCAAGCTTCATGAGAATTTTTACATGATTTAATTTGAAACAACAAATCTTAAGAAACTAGTCTATGAAGACATCAAAGAGCTTTGGTATGTTCAATCATCCATTTTATCTTTTTATTTGCATCTGTAGGTTTAGGTACCTTATTTTCAACATATAGAGAGTGACCTTTAAAGTCATTAGAATACTCCATGGATTTTGATGTCATTTTGAATAATTATATGATGTGAGCAATGCAACCTTAGAATGATCCATGAAAAGAAGAGCACAAGCAAACAAATCAAAATGATGCACCAAGAGACCCCCCCATATCACTCAATCAAGAATCCCCCCCAGCAATATATGATTGTGGCACTTTATATTTAGTGCATTTACAATTTCCACTTTCCAAAAATTAGTGAAGTGGACTTGATCTTAATGCATACATATGCCAAAACTGGCCACAAGCTCAAAGTAATTTTTTTGGATAAAATGAGATCAATCTAATCACACCACTACAAATCACACAAAGAATTATGTATTTTTTTAAAAAAAACATTTCACCCAAAAATGTTACCATAGGATCAAGAATAGAGCCTCGAAAGTTCCCTAAATAAGAATAGCTCAACAACACCTATGAGAATCTACAAATTCTAAAAAAACAATGCACTAAAATCAAAAAATGATTGCACCACTACATAGAGCACAAAATTCTATCCCAAAAAAAAATTTCTTGAAAAACAGAGATCCTAAGCCTGAGTTATGAGGCTTCAAAGTTGGACTACAAAATCAAAAGTTGCAACCGTGAGGGGGGCAAAATTTTGAAAAAGGGTGTTAACATCAACACTTCACTAGGTTGAATTTGACAACCTCTTGGCCATCAATGTCATAATATGCCTAAGTCACCCAAAATATTCTTTGTTGTCAGTATATTCTTTAGAATCTTCTTTCGTCATCTGGTACAGAGAATCTTGATGATGATGACAAAATATTTTCCTTTTAATGACGAAATCTCTGTGGTCAAAAATTATTCTCTAGTTTTACTTAAATCTTGCCAATTCCAAAATTCAGCCTCTTGCCTGTATGCACGATCGCTTGTAGTACTACAGAGTACTCTATGTACTCAAATCTGTAGTGGGTACTCTACATACCCTACACAAAATTTTTATTATATTTTTTTTTTCAAAATATTTTCTAAAAAAACATTTCAACCCACATTTTTTTTAATTTCAAAACTTCTAAAATAGGCCAAATATTAAAATAATTTTTGCAACTGTACCTTACGATTGCAATAATGGTGTTCATACAGTGAAGGAGGGGGATTTTCTCCTCAAGCCTCGAGTGAAGTGCTCAAATTTTGATGAATTGATAGTTGATATTAGGGTTGTGGCCCTTTTGGACATAATTGAATGGTCGATTTTGACCCAAAATGCTCCAAAATTGTAGCTACCTCCTAGATCTAGCAACCACTTTTTAGATTCACACCCTCATAGATTTGGCTTCATATGTTCGGTTTGGATAAAACAAAGGGAAAAGCTAACTTTCTCAAACACCCTGAACTCAATGGTGAGCTCAGATTTGCACCAAAAAGCTTTCATTTGAACCTATAAGACAAAGGCACAAAGAGGAACCCTCCCAAAATCTGGTATTTCTATCAAGTTTTTTTTATTCTCTAAATCATCATACGATGCAAGAGAAGAGCATACTCAATTTTTCAAGATCTACAAAAATCTCTCAAAACAAACTATCTAATGGCACCCAACTCACTATGATACCATGTTAGAGTTGGCTATGGAGATACCCAAGATCTAGAGGCCAAATGGAAAGCAAAAAGAGATCAATATGCAATACTCAAGATTGCAATGGAATTGAATATCCAACAACTGATTTATAAATGAGAACCCCTTGGTTATATAGCCAAGGTGAGATATAAGATGTCATAAAATCATGAAACGTGTCTTAATCCTATAATATGAGACAACTAACCATAACTACCTAGGAAAAGATAAATTCTAGACATTACAACTAATTCTTCTAGAAAGAATCTTAGGACCTAAGTAAACTTACATGTGAATATGTCCCCTAAGTTCCTAGTAAATGAATTAACTAGGTACAAGACATTTATTCACACCAACACTATTTGTCTTCTATCTTTTTCAGTTATAGTTTCAATTGCAAAGACTTTCTCTCTCTCTCTCTCTCTCTATTTTGAAGGAGAGTGGATATCTTCATTTAATTTTTGCTTTCAATCCTTATGCAAATAAACCTCCTCCCGGACCTACATAGTTGGATCAGTGGTTGAGGATTAGATCTAGTTGGAGGGTATATGTTTTGTTAGATATAGTTTTTGTTATATAGACAATATCTTTGTTAGCTTTTTGTATGCACTCATGAATGAGAAATATGTGAACATTCTTGTCAGATTGTAGAGTTCAGTTATATATAATAAAGTTTTTCCAGTTTACTATTATGATTAGTTGAATCATATAGCACATATTTGGTTTCTCCTGTGGGTAAAACAACTTAAGAAAGGGCCACTCAAGGTATTGTTCACCCACCTTAATTTCTGTGTGTATGAAAATATGGTTAAAATTAACGAATTCAAAACACAATCAATAAGACCTTATATCAAAGAAACTAAAAGAGGATTTAAACAAAATCTTTATGGCAGATTCTTCAAAGTCGTCTTATTCCTCTCTATCTCCAACGTTTCGTTGGTTTAAGTTGCTCTCAGATTTCGTGTGCCAAGCTAGACGAAATGGACTACTAGAGAATGAGATTTAAATATGCATACTATGCTAAAATGCAAGATTATGCTATTGCTGTGATAAAATTATTGCTAAGACATGGATATTGATAAAAATGTTGAATATGCAAAAGTGTAAGCGTAATTGCGTATGTGTGCGTGTGTAACAAATGCTTGGATTTGCACATGTATTTAAAGAGTTTTCGAAAGAATTTGATTGGCTACCATGATTAACGGTTCATATCAAGCTTGTGGGGATGAACAGTGAGGAATTTTTAAAAGTTGAGAGAAATAGAAGGTTTCCTCTTCATAAATTTTCTCAATTAGATCCTAAGGAAAGTTGCCATTTGAAGAATGAGTTTGAGAATGAATTTCATAATTAAATAAATAAACTTATTTAATTATGTGTGAAGATGAAATTAGAAGTTTACATAATTAAATAAGTAATATCTAATTATGTGTGAAGATGAAATTAGAAGGTAATTAAATATTAGAAATATTTAATTATGTGTGAGAGGAATTTAGAAGATAATTAAATATTTAAAATATTTAATTATGTGTGGAGTGAGAAAAGATATTAAATTAAATATTTATAATATTTAATTTAACTATTAGATGAAGAGGGTGTTTGAAGGAATATTCCATTATTTGAATTCAAATATTCAAATTTAGAATAACATGATAATTAATATAAATAAATTATAAAATTTATTTAATTTAATTAAGAGGAATATGGAAGATGGTAATAATTAAATAAAGTTATTTATTTAATTAAGGTAGAAGAATTTACAAAAGTGAACAATATAAATAAATAATTAAATTTATTTATATGTAGATGACTTTAGGGGATTAATTAAATAATTTATATTTAATTAATTAACAAGCTTGATGGCCATTTTTAGACATATACATTTTGCCCCTCTTTGAAGTGATGTGTGAAACACATTGCTTCAAAGAAAATAAAATTTTTGACCTTGATATGTTTTTGATGCTGATGCTGATGATGCCCCCTTGGGAGGTAAATCACGGATGATAATATTCTGCTAGGGAGTTAGTGATTTAGCTCCTGATAAGTGATGTAAAAAAATGCCCTAGGTGAAAAATATAAAGTGAAAAGAATAAAATGCCACCAAAAACCCACCTGAAATGACCTATATAAGGTAAAAGGGGTGAAAATGGAAGTCATTTTCACTCTTTTTGCTACAATGATTTGGATGCTCTAACAATAACATGGCGAGATGTCGATCCCATTTCACACGCATAGATTCGAGCAGGCCCGTCGATTTCAGAGACCAACCGCGTATGGACCACTAGTGAGTCGATTAAACCCTTTATGCTTTGAAATTTTGTGATTTGGATCAAATTTTTGACATTTTTCACGCGGATTTAGATTTTAAAATGTCATTTTAGCGCATTCGATAGTCTGTTTTAGCACATTTGAGAAACTTTCCGTAGCGCATATAGGGTGTTCTTTAGTACATATAGGTGTAGGGAAAAATTTAGGCTTTTTAGCGCATACAAAGTATAGATTAGCACTTCTAGGCTAGAAACCCGACTAGAAAACTTTAGCGCATCTAGGGCACATAGTCGCGCATTTAGGGATTAGCACATCTAGAGTATGAAGTAGCGCATCCGCTGGGTATCCTAGCGCATTTAGGGTTTTAGCACTTATAGGGGAAACTTTAGCGCTTTTAGGGTACAAAAACTATGCATATAGGGTTTTAGCGCTTTTGAGGTAAACTATAGCACTTATGCATTTTAGCGCATCTGGGAAATTTTTGGCAGAATGCCATTGTGGTGAAAAATGATGGTCTACATTGCTTCCTTGGTCAATAGATAGAGAAATTAGTTTTGCCATCATGCTGATATGGATAGAAATGATAGAATCATCTAATGATTAACTAATAACTTTGCTTTTCCGAATAGAAAATAAAGAGTAGATGGATTGACTGATTATCTGATAACTTTGCTTCATATGAATGAAAAACAAAAAATAGATTGATTGATTGTTTGATAATTTTGCTTTATATGAATGAAAAACAAAGAGTAAATGCTTGATATGACTTCTAATAAATTTGTTTTCTGTGATAGAAACCAAATAGTAGATGACAGTTTTTTAAACATATTTGCATTCATGACTTGAGTACAAATAAGAAAATGATTTGATCATTGATAAATTTGCTTTCCTGAAAAAGAAACCAAATAGTAAATGATGATAGAATAGATTGATTTCAATATGCAGATAGATAGATGTAGCAATGATTGCATAATCGGATTGATTGTATGATATGGGTCACTAATATGGGTCACTGCTAGATAGAGCACATGATATGAGTCATTGGTATGAGTCTGATTAATTGTCCTTGTGATGACCAAAAAAAAGGAGGTTTTTTATAACCTCCAGATTAGAGAGCGGTTCCCGACATGTTGGGATCGGATAGGAGAGTTGACTCTAGCAGACATACAGTGGATAGGTTCATGTGGGTTGGGATCCTTGTTGACTATCCCGTGAGGGATTCGAGTTGATAGAGGATTATTGACTGCCTTGGAAGAGAGGTGGCATTTGTATCATAACACCTTTCATTTGTCAACTGGTGAGATGACCATGACACCAGAGGATGTGTACAAGATTCTAGGGATTCCTGTGGTAGGTTCCCTTGTGGTTTATGACCACAAGGAGATAGGAGGGACAAAGGCACTGAGGAGGATTTGCGGTGATATGGTGATAGTTGGGTATTGGGTGTCGTGGGCGGATTTTAGTAGATATCTAGCCCTAGTTGCTGTGTTGGCGGCATTCATTGGAGGCTTCCTTGGACCAAATCATGAGTCGAAGGGATTCTTAGTTGGATGGGGTAGGATGCTGGAGTGGATGGTGACGCAGCCGAGGAGGTATGCTTGGGGGAGCTAAATTTTGGCTCATTTATATCATGATCTACATCAGGTGGTGTACTGAGGGTCGACAAGTTTGGCGAGTGGTGTGACGTTGCTTCAGATCTGGGCCTGGGAACATATTGTGATTACAAGGCTAGAGTGTGCTAGAGCTAGGCCACCAGGCAGGCCATATGTATATGCTTATTCAGGTGCACTTGTCTAGCCCAAGCTAGGAAAGTTGGAGTATTGGCGGTGCGTGTTGGATGATGTGGATTCAGTGATATGGAGGTCATACACAGATTGCGAGACGTGGGATACCGATCACTTGGAGATGTCGTTTGTCTGCATGCCCCGATATCTAATAGGGCAGACCCCATTTATTATTGAGATATTTTTGGCTTTGTGAGTTCAGAGGCAGTATGGGTATACACAGGGGATGCCACAAGGCGTTGCTCACTATGGGTGACGCAAGGATGATCCTCAATGGGGATGATGTATTACCTACCAAATGGCCTATATAGAGTATTTCGGCTTACATTCTGAGGCATGGGCATACAGGCCAGAGGTGGTAGACATCGAGATGTCGGATGAGTACTTGGTGTACTTCCACACACATCAATTTCCATGGTTTACATGCCCCAATGAGCCAGGGCCCATTGCAGTAGTATAGCAGCCAGGGGAGGAGAGACAGGGGGAGGTGGCGGGTGGAGGAGAGAGGAGGAGAGTAGAGATGAGGAGGGTGATAGGGATGATGACAGATCAGATGGTGGGGTTGATGGGGGAGATGATGGAGGGGAGGCAGAGAGGTTAGTGAGGCAGAGGTTCGACAGTCTAGCCAGTGCTCAAATTGTACGATGGCCCAGATCTAGTGGTAGACCACGAACTGTTATCAGGGTGTCCTCATCACAGCAGGCGCAAATAGCCACTCTGCAGGCCTAGGTGTAGACTGTTTAGTGTTAGCTAGGTCAGGCTCAGGGTTTAATAGCACAGTTACATGCACAGCTTGTACAGGCATAGGTTCCAGCACCAGCACAGGTATCTCAGCCTGCCCCAGACCTACAGATAGCTCAACTGATCATAGAGAGGGATGCTTTGAGATGGAGGGTAGCAGAGGTTGAGGGCGTCACTCAGAGGCTCATGGGCACTATAGAGAGTGCATCCTTGTAGCAGGTGATTGCAGAGGGCATGGAGATGGCGAGGGATGCAGAGTACTACTATGTGAGATATGAGGAGTTATGTCCTCCTAAGCGCAGAGAGCCATTCCCACGGTCCCACACAAGGACTAGGAGTAGATCATGGACCCATACATAGAGCCTAGGGGTTACCGGGCCTCGGTGGGATCCCGACGTAGGTACTAGTGGCAGGCCACCTCCTTCCAGACCAGCTCCATCAGGGCCATCGACCAACTAGTTTGTGATGTATATCATTTTTGGAGCATGTATATGCGATTTTTGATCATATCCCATGTATCTCTCTTTGGACTTTGCAATTTCATTTGGACATTGGACATTTGTATAAATTTTTATGAGTGATGATATGCAGCGGCGATATTTTTGATGATGTGATGTGCATTTATGAGATGATTATGTGATATGCATTTATTTCGATATGCTATGGATTGTGGTATGCATTTTAATGATTTGATGACTAATGTGATATGCAGGATGATTTGATATGATGTATGTATGATGATGAAAAATGTTTGATGATGCCTATTAATAATGTTATGCAAGTGGTTGACTTATGATGTGAATATCTCATGGGATTTTTGATATGTTTTATGAAAAATGTTGTGTGGAAAATGATATGAAAATGCATGTATGTAATGTTTGTTTTTGGATTTTCAAATGCAAGTAAATAATGATAATATGATGGAAAATGAATGTTGTGTTTATGATATGCATTATGAATTTGAATGGATATGAAAATGATAGGATGATTAATGAGATGAGATGAATATAATGTGATAAATGATATGAAATGAAATGATTAATAATAATGTGATGTATGATAAGATGATAAATGGTAAAGGATATGAAATGATAATGAAATGATAAATGGTAATATGAAATGATAATGGAAAATGATATGAAATGATGATGAATTGATAATGGTATATGATATGAAATGGTAATGAAATGATAATGGTAAATGATATGAAATGATAAATGAGAATATGAAATGATAACGAAATGATATGAAATGATAATGAAATGATAAATGATAAGTGATATGAAATGATAATGCAATGATAATGAAATGATAAATGATAAATGATATGAAATGATAATGAAATGATAAATGATAAATGATATGAAATGATAATGAAGATGAAAGGTGATGATGAAACAAATATTCGAATGTCCTCCACAAATAGTCTAAAGAGACATGACATCCATTGACGTTATTGTTAGCCTTTCAAAAACTCTGATGCAAATCCAATATGCAGATATATACACTAATCTAAAATGAAATGCGACTAAATTAACCGAACCATTTGTTGAGCCTTGTATTAGCTTTCTTGAATCATCATAGAATGTTTTAAAATGTTGGAAGTATGTACAAGCATCAGAGGGGAAATTAGCACCAATGATGACCTGAGTACAACTTTCATGAAGTTTGATATAGCAAGCAAACACAAGCATCAAGGTATAATTGGACCAAGATGACCTGAGCATTTCTTGCATAAACAGACAAAGACTAACCACTTTATGATGCCAATGTGGAACTGTCATCAATGATAAGCTTTGGAAATCATGTGTCGTGACATATTGACCATCAGATGGATAGTTAACCTCAAGACAACAGACAAAGAAAAATCATCCTCTTTCCTTGCCACTCTAGTTTGGTACATCATCGAGTGTGCTCCAGAGAGATGATATCGAAAATGAAACAACCATTGTTCAAAGTATAATACTGCTATTCTAAACATTATTCAGATTTTAGATTATCCCGATGTGAGTCATGATATGGTATCTACTTGAAAACTATTATGATATGGATCAATGATCAGATAGTTGTTCATAAGATTTGATTTGGTTGTTTGTCTGCATGATTGGATTCGATGTCACTGTCTAGCTATTTTGGTAAAACCTGAAAGTTGGTTGCCCCCAATATGTCAACGTTTGCCCCCAGTATTGACACAACTTGTTGAAATGAATTTATACAATAATCAAGCCATGGTAAGACATTATCATTCTAGGAAAATGATGATAGCATGATGCTGGTATGGCCCTAAGATAAAAAAAAGATGCATGAAAATGATGGCTGAGAAGCCAAGTGTAGAACATGAACTAATAGATGGAGAGCTACAAATAGCGTATGTTTGCCAGATTTTCACTATTTTCTTTTATTGCATTTTCCTTGTCAATAGACTGTCTGTCGCCAGGTTTTCACCCTATGATGTCTTTTTTTTTTTCTTTTTTTTAGCACTACCGAGATGCATGTTTGCCAGGTTTTCACCAAGGTAACCATTTTTTCAGGACTTTTTCTGTTGTTTTTGGATTTCTTTAGGACTTTTCTCCTATTTTTTGTATTTTTTCAGGACCTTTTCTAATTTTTTTGTACTTTTTTCAAGACTTTTTTGTTGTTTTTGGATTTCTTCAAGACATTTTCTAATTTTTATTTTAGGACCTTTCTATTTTTTTGTATTTTTAGGACCTTTATGGATGATGACTTAAACATAATATTTTTTTAGGTGCATGCTGTTGATAGGTTCATCAAATAGGTCCCCTTCTGTCGTTGACAACTTGTATGCTCTTGAACCGTAAACTGTGATAACCACATAAGGACCTAGCCAATTTGGTTCAAACTTTCCTTTCTTTTCTTTGTCTTGCTGATTTCATGGATTTTCTTTCAACACTAGATCATCCACCTGAAAGGTACGTGGATTTACTTTGTGATTATAGCTGCGAGACATCATCTATTGGTATGCTTTCAAATGGTCAGCTGATCTTTGTCTCTTTTCATCTAGAAGTTTGAGTTCTTGGAGTCGGGACACTTTGTATTCATCATCTGTTGTGAGACCTTTTAGTGAAACTTTGAGTGAGGGAATCTCAACTTCTAGAGGTAGTATAGCCTTTGCTCCATAGACAAGAGCAAATGGCATTGCTCCCCAGCCAGTTATGGATATTGGTTCTATAGGCCCATAGGCGGGGTGGAGTTGAACATGCCAATCTTTCCACTGAATCATTCATAGTCTTTTAGTGACATAGTCTTATTTGAGGCCTGCAGCGGCCATTCCCTTGTGGATATATAAGGTGTTGAACTCCTCGTGTTGAATGTGAAATCTCTACAAGTTCATCAACATCTTGATTCTTAGAAAGTGCGTCTATTATACGTAAATAGGTTAGAATGCCGTATGACAAATAATATAGTTGAGATATGAATGATGATATATGTTTGTCAGTAACTTTATTAAGAGGTATTGCCTCAATCCACTTGATAAAATACTTTGTGGCTATGATGATGAACTTATGCCCGTTTGATGAGGAAGGATGAATCTTGCCCACTAGATCTAACCCCCATTGAGAAAATGGCCAGATTGGCATAAATGGTTGAAGTTCTTATGCAGGAGCATGAATGAGATTCCCATGAATCTGGCATTTTGAGCATGTTTACACAAAAGTGAATGATTCTCTCTCCATTGTAGGCCAGTAGTAACCCATTCTAATCAATTTCGCAGCTAAGGTCAATCCACTTCGAATGAGTACCACAGATGCCACCATGAACTTCTTGTAAAACTTTGTCAGATTCTTCACGTTCAAGACATCAAAGTAAAGTACCATCAAGACCACGACAATAAAAGGGTATCAGCGATAAGGGTATAACGAGAGGATTGGCGGATAAAATTACGTTTTTGGTTATGGGATAGATCGGGTGGTAAGATAATAGTCTTTGGGTGAAGGCATAGGGCCACTTCAACCTCAAAATTAGTCAAATCCTGATGGCGAAATGATTTGGATTTACCGGTGTGTCATAGGTACGAAGCGTGATTGTTCCACCCGAAACTCATAGCGAGCACGATTTTACAGGAGTTGGCTAATAATCACGATGATAGCCGTAGCATAAGCCCTTCATTATCAATCCTTGAAAGATTTGTGAAATTGTAATCTAAAGCGCTTCTTGAAGTCATCAACCATCTTTTTATATGGAAACAATTTGTCATCTTTGGTCTGATAATCATCATTGATCTAATAAATGACCAACTGTGAGTCGCCATACACCTGTAATTCTGTAATCCTCCATTCCAATGCTATTTTAAGTCCCATAATTAATGCTTCATATTTGGCTATGTTGTTAGTGCATGGAAACATCAGCCTATATGATCAAGGAATGGTGTGTCCTTAGGGGGTGATGAAAAGTATGCCTGCCCCCGATCCATGTTAGTGAAAGAACCATCAAA
>VDFB02003806.1:0-43875 GCA_007258455.2 Sequoia sempervirens | reverse complement strand
CACAGTTTTTCCATTAACCTTGACTGTTACAATTTGATTTAATGGGAAAATCATTAGAAAGCATGATGATTTAACTTGTAGACAGTAAATAAGATAGTAATGTAAGAAAATAACCTCAAAAACCAGTGCACATGATTATAGTTTATTACATTCTTAAAATACAAAGAGGTCTAGTGTTATGCTCCTAAAATATCTTTAAGCTTTATAACTGTTTTCTTATGAGAATCTCCTAGGCCCATTGTTGATTCTGATAATTAATACCCTGTTGTACCCAAACCAAATTTTTTGCTTCATTAAGGCATTTTGCTTAAAAGAGTCTAAACCTTGTTAAAACGATGTCAAGACACGGGTTTTGGTCAAATCAAGTATGGACTTTGTGTCAGTTTGATGTCAGGAGGATACTGGTGAAATTTTGAAAAAAATGAAAATTAGGGTTTTCAAGTACCCCTGTTTCAGGGGGTGAAACCCTAAAAATTGGAACTTGTCATAATTGACTGAAAATTGTTTTGATTGGCTTATTTTGCTTCATGATCACAATGGTGAAGTTAGTTTCAGTTAAAACTCAGTTTAAGTTTGGTGGGTAGTTTTCATTTTTTCAGATGGAGAAATGATAGTTCTGAGATTGTCAATGGCAGATGGCCAGAGACCAGGTGTTGAAATCTAAGTCTAAAACGCTCAAATGAAGAATCTGTGGCGAGATAAGCGCAAAATAATGCTTTGCCTCGGAGGAGATTTTTCGCTGGGATGAAAATCATCAAAATTTTTCTAACTCTAGAGCACCAGAGCCCCTGGAGGCCAAAGGCGCCCTAGATTTCAGAGGCCCAAATTTCAATTTTGAGGTTTGTCACTTCCAAGGAGACTTGTCAGGGATATTGTCAGCTTCGAGATGAGCTATCCAGCCAGCTTGAAAGATATGTCTAGCACTTGATACGAGAGATTCAACAAGAAATGAGGGGAATAAAAAATGACTAACATTGGAAGGAAAAGCACAGCTTTTGCAAAGGGCGCCCATCTTTTTGAGGGACCAGATGAAGGATTCCAACCAAACGACACCCAGGATGTTTGTCTCACATTTGATCAGGCTTCACAACACGCTCATCAGTGGGTGAATCTGAGTTGAACTGCCGGAATTAGAGGTCAAACACAAGGTTAAATCTTGGTTAGAATAGCAAGGAAAAAGCAAAAGCGCCCTTGTTAAGTAGGGGCGCCCAAGGTTTTGGAGCCTTGAATGTCTTCTTTTTAGTGATCTCAGGTGTTCATCCTGTTCGTGTTACATCCAACTTTCTGTTGCATATCTCCGTCAAATCATAAGACGAGTCGTCAGCCTGTAGTTGGAGTTTAAGTGGTATTTTAGCCAGTTTGAAAAATGGCTATATCTGGAACAAAAAGCGTCTTGGAGGCTAGGGGCGCCCTTGATTTTGACATGTCAGATGATGGAATTTGATGAAGTGTTCCTTTGAAGTTGTTGTGCAGAATGGAGCCAGCTCCGTAGTGAGCCAGTTATTTAGTCCTAAAGTTTTATCAAACACGAAATGCGAGGAGGTCAAGTTTACCTTCGTAAGAGATGAAAATGATGAAAATTTGTCTAAGTCCGAGGTCAAAAGCGCAACTGTTGCTAGGGGTGCTTGGATTTTTGAAGCCTTAGATCTCAGTTTTATGGATTGCAGTCTCAAGGAGTCTTTTTGTTAGATTTCATCCTGCTCTTCAACGCAAATGTCAGCCAGTTGATTGGTGATGTCAGTCAACCAAAATCAATGATTGAACAGAGGCTCCGGCGAGAGTTGAAAATCCAAATTTTTATTAAAATGACAGTTTGGAAAAACGCCTAAAGTCAAAATTTGACTTTTTGAACTGAAGATGACTAGGCGCCCATGAAAGGTGGGATTTTAAATATTATTTTAATATTTAAATAATTTGACTTTAAGGGGATTATTTTAACTGCAAAAAGGGGACGAATTTTTGCATGCATGTTCTGTTAACTAATTTGCATGTTGAGTTAATTGAATTTATTAAAGGTGGCGCCCTTTTTGGGGTTATTTACCTTTTTTCAAGCCCCAATCAGATGAAGTCGAATTGTTTTGAGGTCCAATCAAGATTTAATTGAATATTTTTAGAGGTGGCGCCTATTTGCATGAGGATGGACGATTTTGTGCTTGAATTTATTTATTTAAGTCATAATATTCGCCATTATTCTCATTCCAAGTTCAAAGCAAAGGCAAATTTCTTGAGCAATTGAAGATTCAAAGGTGCTTTGAGTTTAATTTTTCAATGCCAGGTCCAGATTGTTCAGAAGTTCGATTTTCTAGAGTTAAATTTTTCAGTGCATGTAGGTTTCATCGAATCTTAGTCAAGCATAGGCGATTTTCTATAGAAGCAGAATAAACAAAAGCAAACTTCTATCTTTTGTCTAATTTCTTCTATTCTCATCTTAGGTATTCTTCGCATGTCAAAGAAAACAGCAGAATATTTAGAAACTGATCATCTAGGTTCGCATATTTCAGCATCGGTAGCAAAACCCATGTCTTAGATTTTTTCGAGGAAATTGCCCTGTAGCTTTTATTCTAAAGCTCTGTGCTTTTTTTCAAGAATTCCTTTGCATGTGGGTCAAGAACACATCTTTTTCAAAATCGACTGATCTGGGTTGCCTTAGAAATTCCATTGCCTACAAAACCCATGTTCCAAATTTTCTCGGGAAAAATTGCCTCGAGTGAGCTCTAGAACCCCTACTTTTTCTTGATTGAAAAACCTTTGCATGCCTAGCTAAAACTCACTTTTTCAAATTTTTGTTGATCTATGTTTGCTTAGAATTCAATTCTCTACAAAACCCACGTCTCAGAATTTTTTTTGTAAAATTTGCCCCTCGACAGGTTATTTTTAGCTTCATTAGGGGATATTTTAATTTTCCGGCAAAGTTGTCAGAATATAGCCGTGTTCATAGTCAACATGCGAGTTTTTTAGAATGTAGTTCAACTAGACTGAATTCAAGACCAAATCGGTCTTAATTCATGATTTCATCAGAATGGCTGACACAAATTTGCATCAAGTGCATTTGGAGGGTTGATTCAGACATTTTGATTGGTATAGTCACCCAAGGTTCACATGGTTTCATACCTCGTATAGCTGATAGCCTTCAAAGGCCAGTTCAGAGGGTTGGACACCATTGGAATTCTGCGTGTGCAACAAATTCGCGTGTATTTCTTGCAACCAGAGTGTTCACGGTCAAGCTTCATGGTTTCATCATGCAACACTCTTTCATTGAGAAGAATCAAGAAAAGCATCAGAAGTGTTAAGCTATAGCGGGAACAAAGGTCATCACTCCATTTACGGAGTTGCCAAAGTCACTCAGATCCCGTGCCATTATCTTCGTGAAGACGGTACCTACGCTGATCTCGAGGCTGTGCAAACTGAGTTCCAGAAGCTTGTTCTTGATATCTTGATGGAGATCTTGGGCATCCAAGTTGGATCACTTCTCAATGATGACAACTAGTTTCAAAAAGGCAATTGAAGAGGTCAGAGAATGCATGAGGGCAATAAGAGATAGTGACAGAGAGTTGAACATGCAGGTTATCATCGTGGGCAGCGTCAAAGTACCAAAGGATGAGACAATCAACTAGTTCCTGGACGAGGTGTTAGACCATGATGACTTGGAATGATCTGCCAGTTGGGACCTGCAGTTATTTTCGAGGATAGAGTCAAGAGTAGCAGTTAACTTGACATTCAGTCTTGAGTTCTTATTGCTGATTTCATGCACACACATCTCTTCCTTGGAATTACCTTCATAGGAGTTTAGACTTTCAGTTAGGAGTAGTTAATTGATGTTAGTTATCAGTTATTTTTATTTCAATAAGGACTTGCATGTTGCACATGTCCAATTCAGTCGAGTTCTGTTTTGGTTAACTGATGGTAGATTTCCAGTTAACTGTATAGTTTCCTTTATTAGGGTTTAGCAATAAAATCTTGCATGCTTGCAAGACTGTAGTTGACTCAAGGTGATTTTAGGGTTCCCTACACCTTTTGATGTCTATAAATAAGAGCTTTCTGCTCATTTGTAATTAACTTTTGCATGAGATAGTAATATATGCTGTGCCCACCTTGCCTGTAATATTGCTGATTCTGTATCTGTTCACGAGTTTTTACTATGATGATGAATTGCTGTGCCACCTTGCCTTCATGTTATTGTTATGGTAATTGCTTATCTTAGTTAAATATAGTGGCTAGTTGATCGTTTATTGTATGCGTGTTTCGCCTATGCAATTTGCTGTCCTAGTTGGCTATTCTTTGTTTGTTTTTAATAAGCCTATTCAGACGAGTGAATTGTTGTGCCATCTTGCCCTCATGTTACAAATTTGTACCTAAAGCTTATCGTTTGATGTGTGTGTTAATAAACTTATTCAGCCAAGAAAATAGTTGTGCCACCTTGCCTTCATGTTGTGAAGTTGTACTTAGTTTATCGTATATTTGTTGTGTTAATAAACTTCTTCCCAGCCAAGCAAATAGTTGTGCCACCTTGCCTTCACGTTGTGGATCTGTACCTGAAGTTTATCGTATAAGAACATTCTTGCTCCATTTCCTCATGCTCTGTTTTCTTGAGGAGATTGGATAGATTAAAGCTTTAGTTTAGTTGTAGTTAGAGATCTGCGAAACCAGAAAATACTTAGCTGCAACGTTTGTGGTTTTTCTTAAACCTTGTGCCTCTTCTAGTTGAGAACAAAAAGATAGGAATTAGATTACTTTACTTTTCCAAGCATTTTTAGCATATGAGGGAGCTTCCCCTCCTAATTTGAAGAGCACTCATTATGCAGTGTGCATAGCTGTCCATACCAACTCGCACTCCAGAGGTGCTAATTGTTACGCCAACATATCCCATGTTGACAAAGATTGAAAGGCAATTCAACTTTCGCTTTACATACATTTTTTCTTGCACATAGGGAAAACATTCATCATAAGCATAAATTATCCAATATCTTTATTAAAGGAGGTGTTTGAAGAATTACTTGTGTTTGAGTGATGGTCATAAGTTTATAATTAATTGGTGTAGTATGAAGTGGGGCATGTACCTTGCATGTGGTTATTGTAAGGTAAGGGTAGAAGGTGTTGTAGTGGTCCAAAGAGGATTTAGTGTGTCCTGTAGTCATCACAAATGAATTGAAGTGTGTGCTATTGCAATAGGAAGAGAAACATTTTATCAGTGTTCCACGAAAACGCATTTCCCCCTCTATTTGGCCGTGTTTCGGAAATGGGGACATTTCGGAGACGGAGAAACGGGTACTTGGCGTTTCCCACCGTCCCGCCACCGCCACTGGTGCTCCGCCGGAGACGGGGAAATGTCTCCACGTCTCCCAAGGAGACTTGGAGACGTGGAGACATCTTCAAGTTTCCTTGAGAGACATCCCCAAGTCTCCAAGTCTCCTTGGGAGACGCCTAGGCATTTCTCGGGAGGTTGGGAGACGCCTAGCTGTCTCTCGTCGAGCCCCATGTCTATGGGCCAACTTAACTCAAAATTAATTATTATTTTTTTTTTAAATGTTGATTTTTAATCATGTAATCATCTTTATAGACTTTGTGATATTTCATATGACATCAAATATTCATATTTCCAATATAATAGAAATCTCCAATTTGACAATTTCATTTGTCAAATTTTATTTAGCAATTAGCATTCAAGATATCTTCATATTTAGATTTAGTATTTCAAATTTTGCTATGTTATAATTTTACTAATTTCCTATAGTTTCATTTGAAATGTAATTCTTATACTGTTATACATCTTTTCAAAACTAGTTTTTCTAGTACGATAAGTATATGTATAACTATATCAGCACCACCACCCTGCCACCCCCTGGCCGTCTCCCTGCGTCCCCAATCTTAGGCTCTTTGTCCCCCCGTCTCCGAAACGCGTCCCAGTCGTCCCCCCGTTTCCCCGTCCCCCAGGCCCGTGGATCACTGCATTTTATCCTTCTTATTATTTGGCAATAGTTGCGATGGTAGACTGTAGATCTAAGTTCTGTTATATCCTAGGTGTTTAGGGACATTTGTTGTGTATTGGTAATAGTCTAGAATGTAGAAGGTGTCTTGAAGATAAATTGAAGATGCAGTGCTAGAGGTTGTAACCATACATGATGCATAGAGGATGCTTAACCATATTAGCCCTAAGTAAGCATGACTTAGCCCATTTGATAAGTTATAGTTTGACATTTTTTTATTTTACTTTCTCGTATCAATTAACATTATGATTCCTTTTTCCAGATTATTTGATTATTCACAAGTAATATGTATGTGATAATCATCTTATTTGGGAATAAATATGAAAATTGAAGATCAGTCATCAATACAATTGCATCCTCAATTTCAATATTCCTACAGAATATGCACATATTGGGCCTTACCTACCTAACAACAATATTTTAACCCACGCATACAATGGAAGAAAACATCTCTGCCTACATGAATCCTATGATGCAGTTCCCTTTTGATCCATCTGCCGGAAAGTATGAAATTGGTGCCACAGTGGAGGGTTGATTGGTCAAAACATTGGAGTGATCACACTTCCTTAGTGCCAATTTTCACTGATAGAGATGCCCCATTCAACCTGTGACTTTCGTGTTGGATTTCTCATTCTAACAAACGTCTTTCTGAAGCATGTGCCTGACCTGGCCATATAACACTTGAGTCTTGATTGAATCGGTGTTCTTAGAGGTAAAATAGTTTGAAAGTGGTCTTGCGAATGACAATGTCTTATCCTCTGCCTACTCTTTCCTACTCTAAAAAACCCTGCATCTTCTTTCCCAATCTACCAGGCTGAATAGCTGTACCCCTCTCCCCTTGATGAGGTCATGGCCTCCTCTGTAGCTCTTGCTGAACCCCATACTGTCTCCTTTAAGTTAGCAGTGGCACATGATTTTAACCCTCTCTAAGGAGGATATGAAATTGTTCATTGAAAATCATGTTCAGAACCATAACAAAACCTTTCTTTCAGCAAAAAAAGAAAATGGTTGTGACCTATGAATGGAAAATCCACCTTACGTTCTGTTTACCATGGATGAAATGAAAGACTGGTCTTTCGAGGAAGCAGCATTGATTTGCAGATTTATGGGTGCTTTCCATGGATTCAAAACATTGAAGCTTTGGAGCCATGAAAACTGGAAATCCATAGGAGTAATGGAGCTGCTCATGATGCACAAAAGTTTTTCTTCTTCCAAGTAGGAAAATGACCATCTTTTTGAGAGGGGCCCTGTTATTTGAAGAAAACCAACTTGCTTATGAAGCACTGTTCTTGTCCTTGTAAAGTACAGAAAATCTCCCAAGCACTTCCGTTCCTTCCTAGTGAATGCTGGCATGATAACTTACTGCAGAAAATAGGGGAGCCATTGGCGAAGACATCGTTGCTTCAAGGCTCACAAAACAACTAGGTATACTTTACTATGCTAGAATCTGTGATTCTGTATTAATGTGAATCTGGAAAACCCCTCCTAGATAGGATATTAGTAAATCTTGAAGGAGTTAAATGAGAATAAGATGTAGACTATGAAAGCATTCCCTCAGATGCAGATCTTGTTATGAATATGATCTCACCTTGATCTGGTTGGTCTCCATCTTTCCACATCTCCAATATAGTCCAAGCCCCAAGGAGCCACTCTGAAAAGCTTCAAACAAAGAGAAGCGATGGTAGAGATATGATTTCAGCTAATATCTCCCACACAAATGCAGCCCCAAACATCAGAGGCGAAGGAAACAAGAAATTCCATAGGGTGCACCAAAGGTAAGGTAAAACCCAACAACGCTCACATATTAAAACCTCGTATCTGTTTGCCATCTTATTAGAGATCCAGAGAAAGAAGCTGAAGCTATGGACTCACATGATAAGAAAAAGCATTCACAGAAAAAAGATGCATAGGAGAGCAAAGGAAGAGTCCAGCAGTGAACTCAAACAATCAAATTTACCTGCATATTGGATACCTCCAAAGAAGCAAAGCAAAACACAGTGAAGCAGTAAATAGAAAGGTGGAATGACTACTGCTTTAGTCTTAAATAGCCCATCATTTTGATTTGAAAATCTAAAAACAGGCACCGCAGATCCAAATCTTTGCCAAACAACTAACATGGAAAGGTTATACTGAACTCTATATATAGTGTATCCAGTACCACTCACAAGGAAAAAGAGCAAATCAGCGATCTTGTTACGGTCCCTCTGGTTAATGTGTGTTCTCTCATTTAATATAAGGGCTTAGGTGCCCCAACAAGCACCTCCCTTTAAGAAACAAAGTCAAACAGGTCAAGATTGATCTGGTTCTTCTTTGGGAATCCCTAGAATGAACCTTGAAAGAAGCATCCAATGTAAGGGTGTCTGGTGATTAAAAGAGACTTTATCTACACCATAGTTTGAGAAAATGGCATTGTTTAAAAGATTGGACCCCACTAAGTATGTCTACAGCTTAGTTTGAGAAATATTCAAAAAAATCTTGATTTATTCCAATTAATATCTGCTTGGCCTTGCTGTCAAATTTTCCCCCAAAAATTCCAGTTTTTTCAATGTCAACCCAGTTTTTTGGTTTGTTAGGAATCACAAATTTTACATTAATTTTGAAAAATGTGATTTAATCACAATTTCTATCTATAAAACCTGCATTTTGGTCAATTGTGCTCATTTTTACACTGTTTTAAAAAATTTAACAGCAATTTCATCAATTTCTTGAAAAATTATAATATATCGGATATCCCAACACCAACCCAATAATTTGCCATTTTTTTCCAGATTTAATCCCAATAAATCGATTTTTTTTTTAAATGTTCTGGTTTGCCGAGTTATTCCTGATAACAACTTTTGCTACTATGGTCCTACATATCTGACAATCCCATCCCTTGGAGTTGTGTACACATTTTTTAGTCGATTGAATTCTAAGGAGAAATAGCACTTGTAAACATATACATTCCTTCTAGAGAAACAAGAGGATCTTGTTCCTAAAACAATTTACCTTAATATTTTGAAAGCTGAACTCTGAATTCTAAGAATCCCTGATAGAGTTTATGGTATCCTCCTGTTGGGAAACCACCTTATCATCATTCCTTTTAGTGAGATATTCTCTGATAATCCTTTGAACTCAACATCTTTTTTAGGTTACAGTGCCAACCATAAATACATGGGGTAAAAAATGAACATGTTAGATTGAAGAAATGCCATTTTTTGTTCACAAGGTTAATCATGGGGATGCAGGGTTCAGAGATGTCCAAAATTCATGTTTTTTGTTTTTCATGAATGTTGATTTTCTGAAGAGACCATCCACGCAATCATAAATGTTGTGTTGTTTGAAAACTTGAAGATTTCAAGAATCATAATCCATATATATTGCTTTGTCAATTTGGATGAATCTGATGTGGTTGTGAAATGCAGGAAGAAAGAGAAGCTTAAATAACCTCCTAGTTGACTTGAAGATGTGTTGCAATCATCCAGTGAGTAATCAGACTAGGAGATATTAGCTTTGTTTTTTGAAAAAAAAAAATTCAGGCAATGTAATTGATTTCTCATTTACATGTTCTTGCGATCTCCTTTTTCCCTTTTTAACTGTAACCAGCTTTAATTGAAAATTGAAAATTCCATTTTTAAAGAATATTTGATCTAATTTTGAATTCCACTTAAACAGTGTCCAAATTTCCAATCAGGGCTGTACTGTCTTATTATTATTAACCAATAATTAGACTTGAGTGATATACAAGCTTGTGCGTCATTTCAGATTTGCTTTTGGAATCTATTTGAAGCACAGATTAAGACCAAATTTATAAGTGGTAACTTGAAGTATTCTTTTTCTATTACATGGGCAGTATCTTTTCCCTGGACAAGAACCATGTCATATGTCTGGAGAGAAGACTTTCAAACTGTTGGTTGAAGCATCTGGAAAGTTTCAACTATTAGAAAAGGTCCTGCTCATCTTTCTTCTCATTTATAAATAAATTTGAATCTGGAAGAACTTCATTGATTGCAAAATGATTGTCAACTCAACTACCATGTTTGTTACAGATATCTTTCTTTTCAGCATGTTGAATATTGTACTGATAAGAAAATAGTTCTCATCAATTCTGTATTTGGTGGTTACAGTTGCTTCCACGATTGAAGCAAGGCGGACATCGTGTACTACTTTTCTCGCAAATGACAAAGATGCTTGATTTATTGGAGGACTTCTTCAACTTTCTAGGGCTTTCATATTGCCGGTAAGTGTGGTGTTCTTTGTACCTAGTTTAAATTACTAACAAGAAATTTATTTTTAATTGACAGTGGAATGAGCTTCTCTCTATTTGTATTTCCTTGCTTGCAAACTTTAGCCAAACAAACTGGAATTTCTTGATAGGGTGAAACTTCTCTCTTGCATGTTATGTCTGCCTTCAAATTGAGTTATCTATGTGGAGCATTTAATGTAGAACCAAGAAAAGTGTAGAAAGATTATCATGGCATCTCACCATTTGTAAATATGAATTATTTGTAGATGAATTTCATTGACTTAATGTAACATGGCACATGGCATGCCATCAATGATAAAATCAAACAATTTATCAGTTGTTGATTGTCATTTGGAGAATAATAGCCTACAGCCTATTGGGTTCTCATGTAAGGCTCTTAGAAGCTCTCAAATAAAACTCACATTCTTTCATCAATTGTATCATTTCCTAAAAGGGGTATTTTACTTGGAAGGAAAGTAGTTTAATTGAAAAGATTTCTTTTTTATTGCACAGTAAGCAATAGAGCATATGTAATGCTCATAACAGCTATGGTTTAGTTGGTACTTGATAGTTAGGATGTAGGTGACAGTTCTAAAACAAGTTGCTTAAGGATACTGTAATCTATCACCGACTTGAACCATTAATGCAAGAAGCGTTTTTCCCTCTTTTCTCATTGTACTCCCTTCTGTTTTGTTTTGTTCTTCTTTAATAAGAATTTGACAGTATTTATTTCTGTATCCAACTGTGTCTCAGGTAATAAATACTTTGATCACAGCAGTGGTCCAGCATTAGGCATGATCTGGGGGCAAAACAATAAACAGTGAAATTTAATGTGTCATGATAAGACTATAATTAAGAATATAATCCCTATCCTCCCACCCCACCATAAAAGAAAAAGCTAAAGCCACAACATTCATACGCATGGAAAGACCAACATTTGCAGCAACAATGAAATCAACAACTTTGTCAATATGTTACACAATAGTGAGATTATTTTTGGAAGATGGAACGGTTTGTCTTCCAATAATTACTGAAATACCATTGGTGATGCTTATCAAGAGGCAGTTTAGAACAACCAACTTATTGTGGTTGGATTCGTCTGTTAAGGCTTCAATCAGCACTTTCAAACACTCTTTAGAATTGGAAATAATTTGTTTGATCCATCCATATGGGTTGTTTTGATGGTTTGACCCTATGTTACCGGTTTTGATATTTGTGTTCATTTGTACAGAAAAACATGTATATGCAGCCTAAAAGCATGAATTAAGATTATAATATCACTTAGCATCATATAAATAACAAAATCACCATAAACTTGAATGCCATTTAAAACAAAAATGATAAATAATAAAATATTTATTGTTCAAACTTCATGTTCAATATTAAAATAATAATATAAAGTTTCAACAATTAGTTCTAAATTTTAATCATCAAATGCATTTTCTAAATCATCAATAACATCATCATCATCAATGACATAGATGGTGTAGGAACACTAAATGAACGATAAGCAATGCCATTGCCACTACCACTTGCACTAAAAGTGTGTTGGCTTTTGGACTCCTCAAGTGCAATATGTTAGGAGTGGAAGCATCCAAGTTAGTACGCTTTAACTCAATATCTCACAACTTCATGTCCCCTTCCTTGTAGTCATGTTTGTGCGAAAGGAGATGCAAGTTGAAATGCACATATACTAAGTTCTCCGTGTAATGTACCTAGGGTTTATTAGCTGATCCCAAATGTATGAAAAATGCAAAATACCTAGGATTTAGATGGCTGTCCCACTAATTGAAGACTGCTAGATTTGTTAGGCTATCATTAATAACAACAGCCTAGGGAAAAAATATGACACTCAGCAATCTGAAAACGAAAGCTCTCTAGTGGGCTTGCACCAAGCGTGAAACACCAGATCTGGCATTGCTGGATGGGTTCCTCTAGGGTTACAATGCTGATCCCAAGTACTCGAAACTCTAAGATAAGTTTGTCCCATGCTATGCCTCTGAATCTCTAACTCGCTGACTTCAGATGATGAATCCTGGTATGCTGATTAGGTGATTGGTGTGGTTGTGATTCCAGATGTGGCACCCTAGAAGACCTGCAACTTCCTCTCAATGACGTGCCTTAGCCCTTCCTTAAATCTAGGGAGTGTGATCAATCTTGAAAAGGTGTGCTTGTTTGACCTTCACCTTCAGCCTGAAAAAATTCCACAAACTCAAATTAATGCTCTTGCAAATTTCTGAGGTAGGATTTGCACTAAATCACAACAATGGTAGGGTTTTCATACTACCGGGTGGCCCCGCCTAGAGGGTTTTGTCCCCAACAACAATGATAAGCTTGAAAAGATTCAAACTCAGAAGTAAATGTAATTCTCCAGATGCTCTTGCCCAGCCAACAAATATAATTTTATACTTGTTTAATTGAAGGTTGGCGCCCAAAGAAGGTTCAGGTCGGCCCAATTTTTTTTTTTTTAAAATATTAATCTAATTAAAGGTGGTACCCAAAATTTAAATTTAGGTCAGACACCTAAAAAAATATTTTATTAATTAATATTATTGTTCACTATATATATTATTATTAGTGTTTAAAAGACTAATTATTAAAAATAAACACCATCACAATGTTGGCGTGTAGGGGACATGACACTTTGCTCTTTTTGAGTGCAATCTATTACACTTTACTGAGTGGATGAAAGAATATGTGCTCCAATTCTTCTCAGACGCAAATGAATTAGCAACCTATGAAGACAAAGTAAAGAGATAGAGTTATACATTATAAACATAAAAGAATTTAAAAAGTCCAAAAAATTGATGATTTAAAAACTAAAAAATAAAATTTATCGAACTTGTGATAAAACTTAGATTGCGAGGGATTGTAGATGTCATAATTCTTTGCCATGGAAGTACCACCAATTGTGAGCATTCTTCTTAAATTTTTCACGAAGAGTCTCAATACTTGATCATTTGAGTGTTCAAAATAAATGAACTCACTCGTGACTAGATCTTTCCAATCAAGATCAGGGAAGAGTCTATGAAATGCTGCCTTGTACCCTTCAGCAACTTGAAAATCTTTATATGGAGCAACCGTTGTTGGCACAAAAAGAATCTCAACACTATATTAATTTGGACTCAATGCAAAGACAAGAAGATTTAGTGGGTTGGTCATTGTGTTTCATCTTTCTAATTTCTTCAATAATAATGTGCACTTGTTTGAAGAAAGTTTCTTTAGGGTCTTGTTTTTCACATTTAAGATGCTCTTCATCTTCTTAATCATTGAGTCAATGCCCATTATATATTTCTCTCAAGTAAGACTTTTCCATTTTAGTGTTAATGAATCATGCTCAAAATGGGCTCAGTGAAAGTAAAGATATACTCCACACAATCCCACCAGGAGTCATCTAGCATCATTTGCTTAGTATTTGTTGCCCTCTCAATGTTGCTTTGCCTCAATTTGGACCAGTTTTGGCTAATCACCATGCTAGAAAGTGCCTCTTGAATTTTTACAAGTTGTCTCAAGATGATTGTGTTAGTGAAACCGGTCTCAACGACCTTTTCACAAATAAAAAATAAAATAATTGAAAACAAACTTTAATGAAGAATTAGAATGCACAATCAAATTACGAGAATTTTAAATTTTATACTACTTCACTTACCTTGATCTAGAAATGCCTTGTGACACGTGGTGGTTGGTGATGAACCTTTGGATGTCTTCAACCTTTTCATACAACTCTTTGATCCAATCAATTTTGTTCCCAATCTTTTGTGGCATAAGATTGAGAGTGGATTGTACAAGGTGTCCAAAAGATCTATTTTGAATTTCTGTCAAGCTATGGAGCTAGAACTAGCAGCCATTTTGATTCCTATGGCAAGAAATTGTAAACAACACATTCAAAAAATTAAAAATAAAATAAAAGTAGATATATAAAAACCTAGCTCTTTTGATATATTCATAGAAGAACGAAAGAAACTTAGAAAAATAAAGCAAAGAATTTGTTTCATATTTGTAAAACAAAAATGGAGGAAAAAATGAAAAAAAAAACCTTACCTCTTTGTAAAAAATATTCTTCTATGATCTTCTTGGCAATCAATAGACACTTGTAAATACGTAGGAATGACAATGCAATTGTTGTAGAACCTTGAAAGATCAATCTTCAACTCCCTTTGTTGATTCAACAAGCAAAAATGAATGTTCAACCTTTTAGAATGATATATATTTTTTGAAATAGAAATGAGCTAAAATGAAATTGTTTTGGTGTTTGATATGTTTTAGAAGTGGCTTTTAGTGTTTCAAATTTGTTGTAGGGCGCCCCAATAAATGTTTGAGCAAGAAAAATATATATATATATATTTTTTTCGTGTAGGGATAGACGGGTTTGCTTGGGTTCCCTTGGATTTGTCCTAGGTTCGTCTTAGCCAAACCAAATGCCTTTGTGTAGGATCTTGCTCGAATGTACAAATAGATTGAATCAGATCACAAATGCAATTTGAACCAGACCCTGATCTGGTCAGTCTGTAGGCAGATCCAACAACATAGGTTTGACCTAATGTCCTCAAAATTTTGCAGCTTCAAATCTTCATATATTGAGATTTGTGCTTCTATA
Organism: Sequoia sempervirens; assembly: GCA_007258455.2. Classification (NCBI taxonomy): domain Eukaryota; kingdom Viridiplantae; phylum Streptophyta; class Pinopsida; order Cupressales; family Cupressaceae; genus Sequoia; species Sequoia sempervirens. Next base: position 29,069 of record VDFB02003806.1, on the reverse strand, counting down.
ATCAAATTTTTTCTTTTTGGTTTAAAATCTTGTACATTTTAAGATTGAGCTGCATGCCCAGCACATAGTATACATTTTCTTTTTAGAAACATCGTCTTGTAAACTATTATTAAAGGAGTATTCCTCTCCTTGTTTATTAACGAACATCGAATATAGATCAATCAATTACCATTTCAGTTTGCGACACAATGATTGGCCAAAATCTGTACCATAGGCTAGTAAATAGAAAAGAAATGTGTTGGCAAATTTTCAAATCTATTGCACTTTTCCCCTAGTTAGTTAGAAACTAGTCTAAGGTGATCATTGGGATCATAGCTGGAAAATTCGGACATGACATGGACTCAATAATCCAAAATTTTGACTTGGACTTGAGACAGCAAAAACAATGCAAAACTCAACTAAAAAACAACACAAAACATAAGGACAAAAAAAATGCAAAAGCTAATGCAGTCAAAAGTCTATTTTGATCATCAGTTTGTCATAATTCAAAGATTACATATGTCATATGACCATCAAACCAAAAAAATATGCTTTCATTATAAGAATTAAAGACTTTTTTACAAGACTCAATGAGCTTTTTATATGACTTGGTCGAGAATCAACATGCAAGTCGTGTTGACTTGACACATTTTTCTAGGAGCTTGTGATTCACACTAATTGTATCGAGTTTCGATAGAGTTTTCAAACAAAGATTGGGATCAATCACTCCTTTTTGATAATCAGCATCCTCCATGGCATTGGTTTTTGAAACCAAATGTGGACATTCTTGTCATTTTGTTCTTGGTGAACTAGTTCCCTTATATGATGGTTTGACCTACATAGACAACCTTAGAGAGGTATGGTTTGATGTTGGTTTCCTTTGATTTTAGCAATGTTGGTGTTGCATTGATTCCTTTTGTTCTTTATTTTGCCTTTCTAGGATATTCTTGTCATTGAACTTTCTATTTTAAACTCGTATTCTTGAATCCTATTTAACTACTTTTGGTAACTTGTGGACATTAATATGCTTATTTTATATTTAAGGGACAAATGGCAAAAAAATCCAGATTTTGGGGATGGCTACTAAAACTTTATAGAAAAATAATAGTTAAAAAATAACTATAAGAAATAGTTAAGAAGCTGCTGTGTATCGTTTATATGAGTAAAAGAAGCTTAAATTTTTACAAAATTTGACAATTGAATTGATAGATCCAATGATCAAGGAATAGCATTTATGGTATAATATTTATATTAGTCATCATATTGAAATAGAAACTAAAAAGATACAACTAATATAATTCATTGTCTGATGCAAATGTTGTGACATATTTCTATTCATTGAATTGCTAGTCCATTTTAGCTGTTGGAGATTTTGTTTGTAGAGCTTGATCCTCATTAATATGCTTGATAGCACTATTGCAAATTTTTTAGGTTTCTTCCTCTATAAATTTCAAGTTCGTTTATGCCTTGGCGAATATCCCTAAGCATTCTATGGTTATGTTGCTTTTCCTTCTTTTTTGTCATTGACTTGCCCACCAGGTTGCCGGTTCCTTTAGTTGTCTTTTTGAGTACATTTGTTTGTGTGCTATTGGCCCCTTTTTCCTAGCATTTTAAGTATTCTTGGTTAATGCATGCGTGTTTTTAGCCCTTTAAGTTGTTTGAAGTCAGGCTCATTAAGTGGTCCCCATCCTAGTCAACTCCACGTGTCATTTGATTGAATCACCTAGGCTCTTTGTATCACGAGACCTTCTATTTCCAAAAGGTTATCTCCGTGAGTGAGCAAAATTCTTTCTTTCAAGCTTTTTGTGAGGGTTTGCCTTTTGTTTCACGAAAGTTTCTTTTGTTGTTGAAAGGTTTGTAAAGTCACGGTTCATTCCATGAGGTATCGAAATCTTGCCACGTGCCCTACCACTGCCTTTTTATGCTATATCGCAAAAAGTAACATATTTGTAGGAGCATGTTTGTTCGTTTAGCTTTCGTGAAGTCTTGAAATGATGACACATGTTTTGTGCCAAGGCAAAGTAAAAATGATGTTCTTTTTCGCATAAAGGAATTTAAACGATCACAAAAACCGTTGATTTCTGTAAGATCAACAACCCACAGTAAAAAATGAAGAACGATTACATGTAGAGCGCGCCTTCATGCATGTGAGCATTAATGGTGGATTTGGCATATACCTGCTGATTCCCTTCAATTTTTTTGGCATATTGCATTCACATTTGCTCTCCTGATTGTAAAAAAAAGGTTGCAGAGTAAAGATCTTGTTGAATTTTTGCTGAATGAGGCTTTTTAGAAGATTTTCCAGGTTTTGTAGGGATGTCGAAACAATAGGTGTTTTATTCCTTCTTGTTGTACACTTATCTTTGAAGAGATTATTTATGGTTTGTTAAGGAAGGTGTTTGAAAACAAAAAATTGAAGAAGCCCTTGGATAAGTTGAATTTTGTAAGAAATTTAAGAATTTTATAGAAAACCCAAGAAAAACCTAAAACCCATTTCTGTAACCACAAAATCCCTAACCTTGGTAGTCATGGTCGAAACTTCAAGAGGAGTTAAAAGGACTTTGGATGAAGATATGATGGCTCAGTTACCTAGATTGTCTAAGAGATTGAGTCTTGCTCAGGGCTCTGTAATTTCAACTGATAGGATCATTGATACTATCCATGGGTATGCACTGTTTAAGTACGGATTTAGAAAGTTTTTGGCTGACAGATCAATGTGCAATATTTGTAGACTAGGGGTTGGAAGGTTGGTGATGCCCAATGTTTTCATCAATATTGATTTGATTAAAGCCATAGTCAAGGCTTATAACCCAGAGAATAAGGCAACCTATAGTGGAACAAGGGTCTTTCTGACAAGCTTCGATAGAAAGTATATTTGTGAGGTGTTTAACTTGGATTTCATTGCTTAGTTGCTTGTTGACCTAGGAGCACTTACAAGAGAGTATCAAAGATTAAGAGATAGTTGCAATGTTAAATGGCTACCCAGTTTCAGGCCTAGGTGTAGTTTCAATTATGATCTCTTTGATGATTATTTTATCAAGACATACTTTGCTCTATGCCAAGTTCTAAGGATGGATTGCAAAACTCAATGCTAGTTAATATGATGGTATTAGCAGTTGACATTCAGAGCAGGGATGTAAACAAACCCTATGATAATGTGGCCTTCACTATTGATGGAATTCATAAGGTTCTATGTGCACTCAAGAAGAATGATGACAGTGTTTATTTCAACTAGTTTTCTTTGTTGTACCACATCTTGCTTTATAGTGGAAGGAATATATGGTCTCCTCGCATGCAGATTAAATCTCGTGATGCTTAGAAGAGTGCAATGTCCCCGTTTTGGAGGTAGAGTAATTTAATTAAATTAATTAATTAAGTTGTCCAAAATAATGATATTTCATGAGGATGACTAATTGATTATTTTAATTAAATTAAAAAGTGGCATTAAATTAATTGTTTATAAGGTTATCAAATAAATCAATAACATAAGGTGACCTTATATTTAATAAAGTGACTTAAATAAAATATTATATCACAAGTCACTAAATAAAAATAAAATAATATTCTAGAAGCTTCTTGAAGAATTGGAGAAAAAGAATAAATAGAGGGGTTGGCCAAGCTTCTAATCATCCATTTGTTGAATATTGCTTTGATTGATTTCATTGGGGAAGCCTATGGTTTCTTTATTCGATCATTGAGACCGAAAGCTCTCTTTGATTGGCAACTTTGAGGCTGTGGAACTATCAGCTGATATTGTTGCATTTGCTGGAGGTGATAATTCAGTCATCTCACTTGGACTAAATTTGTGGCCGAGGGCCAATTTTGGCTTAGTATGATTTGGGGAATTGCTGGAGACATTTTTTGCATTGAGTCTACATCTTTGGAGGATCGATTTGCATCTTATATCAGATGATATTAGTTCTGGTATTTTAATTACAGTCAGCACATGGAGCCACGATTTTGTATGTGAGGGCTTGAACTTGATTTGATTTGGCTTGGAGACTAAGGCGCTTCACTTCTAGGGCCTAGACGACTTTGCTAGGAGTGATTGGAGGCTGCTTAGAGGTCGATTACTTCATCACCACAGAAAACAGGGGCGGCAGCTTGGAGTCCATCGATTTGAGTTTATAGGATATCATTTGAAAGGATATTGGTTGCTTCTTCAACCACATTCAAGGGCGAACTTGTAATCAGGTTTCTCATATTATTCATTATAGGTTGCATGAGTATTTGTCAATTTGTATTGTTGCTGCTGTAGGTAGACATTTCATATTAGATTTAATACTGTATTTGGAGTCCATTGAAAGCCAAGAGTCTTGGCCTTATATCAGCATTGTAATCAGTCTATATTGCAGTCAAATAAAGGAAGTCATATTTGCATTTAGATGATAGATTAGACATTATAGTATTGATCTTCAAGCATTTAGAATACTTTGTCATCATTTCTCAAGCATACAATCAGACTGAAACTTAAGACCATCATGCAAAGAGGTTATGTGCAAAGTGTTTGACAATATTCCTTGAGGCAAACTTAGGCCAGAATTTGTAAGGAATCTCTATAGTGGTTTAAGAAGCGTGAACATTGACATTTTGGTCTATTCCCTCTCCTTTAGGTGAAAAATCCTAAAGTGTTAGAAGGTCATCGTAACCAAGATCTTTGTTTTGCATTTTGGTAACCCTTACGATATTCCTTGTGAGGCCAAAAATCATATCAGATTAGACAAGGGATATTACAAAGAGATTATTGCCTGTGCAAGAATGGACATGCATTTGGGATAGTAATTGCGATTAGTCCAATTACTTTTTCTTTGAGGAATTTTTTGTCAGAGAAGTATTGAGGAATGCAGGCCAACATGTGGGTTGGAGGTTGTTTGAGACAATTAAAAATTCTTGAGGCCAAAGGACCTACATACAGAGTTAGTAGTCAACCATAATTGGGGTGACTAGTTTTTCTTTACGGATGCTACGTGGATTAGGGTTTATGGTGCCCCTGGTTGCACCTCATATCTTGCCCAGGTCTGTTCTAGACAGTGTTGCCTTCCTAGAGCTCACGTGGCAATTAAATGAGTCAAATAAGACTCATTTCAAAAATCATAAGAAACATGCCATCCTACCCTCAACATTAATTTTGATTTCCAAATTACTGCCAGAGAGGGGTTGGAGTTATTGTTAAATAAGTTGCTTACCTACAGAATGAGGGTAGACAAAGTGAGAAAATGTGATCTTGAGCATTTCATTCATTGTGCTAGAATTGGATACAAATTGGCAACTTATGTGCAAGACTATGATCCAATTCAAGACTTGATTGGGAATTGTTCTTCAATAGCAGAGACAATAAGGAGAGAATTGTTGCAAGGTGTGCACCCTTGGTCTCCTTGTGCCGTGCAACACAATTTCATGACATGGCTTAATTGCCTCTCGTGGATTCATTAACTCTGGCAGTTGTATCGGGCATTAACAGGTTGATCTTTTGGTGCAATGACAACCGTCCGTGCAACAATTGGTATTAGAGCCTGGGTCGCGGGTTTGAACCCCTCGCTTGCGTTGGGGGGGGGGATTGTTGCAAGGTGTGTGCCCTTAGTCTCCTTGAGTTGTGCAACACAACGCTCGAGTTTGTGACATGGCTTAACCTTCTCGTTTGGATTCATTAACTCTGGCGATTGTATCAAGCATTAACAGGTCGATATATTGGTGCAACGACAACCGTCTGTACAACAAGAACAATGGGTCAAAATTCAAATTACAGAGGATAGAAGAAAGAAGGTTGATCCTTCTTAAAAAGGTGCACATGTAGAGATTCATGACCCAATCCTTAGAATCGTGACAATAATTGATAATGCAACCAACTTATTAGCCAACGTCTTGTGCCACAGGGGGATAGGCTTGGTCCTTCATCTTAGATGGTTGAGGATTGTACACAGTCCTCAACAGGTAACACCATTGCAACAAATTGCTCCTACAACAAAATCCTTAGTGAATTCATGTGGGTAGGTGGTAGATGAGCTAGAGCCCTGGCGTGCACTGAATTCATGTCAGATGATAGATTTGTCACCACAAAGGAATTTGAGGATTTGCTCCTGAAGAATAGAGGTGATGTTTTTAGAAAGAAGATGGAGGAAGCAAAAATGAGGATAACCATGGAAAATAAAGATGCAATTCTCTCGAATATAGGTGATGACTACATTGATCATATGGTTAGGGTCAGTCTATTCCTTCCATAAAGATGATAATTTGTTGTTGTGACATAAATGATGAATTGCATGGAAAAAATGACGTGATTTGTGTTTTCAATTGGCCATTAGGTTTCAGTGTCAACTTCCAAATTAGTAGATGACCATATGCGGACCGATTGTATCCTTGTTAGTTTTGAGATACAATTTTGATTGAATAAAATCAGATCAAGGATGATATAAACGTCCCCAACTGCTTCAACAATTTCAGCATCAACTTACTCCCTGGGTTTTAAACGTTTTTTGTCTTATATGGGGGTCGTTTTGCCTTTCAGGGCATTTTTAAGCTTGTTGCACCCTTGTTTCTATGAAAGGGAATTCTGAGCCTTGTCATAGGATTCTGGATTTTAGTTTTGGCCAAGTCCTTTATAGGCCAGTCTTGTATAGGTGAGTCTTATTTCAAGTTCAAAAAGAGAATGTTGTAACTTTCTCTGTGATAGTAGCAAATGATGCAATTTGTGGCTTACATGAATATATGTCAAATTGTTAATTGGATGAAATACAATATCTTTTGAATCAAAATAATCAAAGATTATCATGGCTTTCATTGCGCATTTGTTGTAATGGATATTTAATTGACAACTTTTGTTCAATGAATAGATTATATCTTGCTCTCAATTGAATATTGAGGATATTGTGGTTATATTTAGGATCTACAAGAAGATTAACGGTGTTGTCTAATTGTTGGTTTCATTATCATAAGGTAATAATGTTTTTGGTAACCATTGAAGCCGTGTTCAGGTTGTTATCAACAGAAGTCATGTCATTCAGTACTTTGTAAGGGATAAGGCATCGATCAAGTTGGTCTACATGTTCAAAGCTTAGAAATAATCAATTCTAAAATTGAGTTATTCTTTGTTTTTTGTTTATTTCTTTTCCATTTCACACTAGAGCTAAATATAATTCCAAAGGATTTGAAGAGAAATAAGCCAAATCTGGTCAATCCTCACTATATTGTGTGAAACTATTATATGCCTTTTTGCATCATTTATTTATTGTTGAATTTTGAAATGATGCTAAATAAAGGGAAACCCACCTTGGTATTGCAGAGCCTAAGGTGTAGGGCAGAGCAATTTTGAAATTTTCTCCTGTTCGTTGGCCACTGATCTAAGAGTATTGAGCATTAGATTTGTCTAATCTATAGAGATAATTAGGCAATTAGTTTGAAACACCAACATTGCTTTTGTTTCCTAGCACCTACATCCAACCATGTTGTGTTGGACTCTAGTTGTATTCAATTTTAGACGCAAGACAGTGTGTACAATGACAAGTTTCTTTGTGCTCCTAGAGTTAAGCCTATTCTTAATAAAGTGGATGAAACTGTATGTGGACCAATTCCTCTTTGTAATAGAGGAATCACAAACCTGTGATAAGCAATGAGTTGTAGAAGGGCTCTTGTGAATTTAGTGGTTCATCATTGTCTTCCCAATTCCTCAACAATTGGTTTGTTACCCTTTGTTGAAGTGCCCACAAAACAATGTCCACACCCTTATGTTTCATATATTTCCATCCTTAATCTATTCGACTTTGGAGGTGTCATAGTGCTATGTTCCCGCATGTTCAAAGAACAAAAGATGATTAATTTTAGGGTGTATTTCATGTAAGTTTTGGTTGTGAAGATTGAAAAAAATTAAAAGTGCTTCTAAACTCGTAGTGTTTTGATTTGTTGTAAATTTTGAAAAAGGAAAAAGAAAAAAGGCTACCTCTAGTCTTGATTAAAGACACAGAAAGATCTTAGAAGGCAGGACCAAGGTTAGTGATGCAAGTTTTTAAGAGGTGCAGGGCAACCACTCTGCCTGTATAGAGCACTATATTGATCTAAAGAGAGATAAAAAATATCAATTAACAAATTAGTAACTCAAATTCCAAAGTAATTTAAATACAATAATAATAATTTGTTACAAAAAACTTAAAAAATTATATTTTTGCATGTAATATTTTAAAACAAGTAAAAAAATCAAAACTATAAAGTTAGAAGTACCAAATTATAATGGCTTTACTTATTTTTTAGTTTCTTTCTTTGAAACATGGAAAAAATTAATCATGAGTTATCTTCACAAATTCCCAAATACACCTTGAGTCCGCTCGGGTTCGGCAAGGTCAGATCTTGTTCGAACCCATAGGGGACCAAACCTCATCCCTAGACCCAAGTTGGATTGGAGTGGTACCTAGGGCCCCCTGGTGGCAAACCAGTAATTGAGGAAATAATTCATTGGTTTGTAATACAAAAAACATTGGCGGTGCTAATTACACTAGATATGTCAAAAATATTTGACAGATGCAGATGGGAGCTATTTTTCCAACCACTAAATACCCTTAGATTGAGCTCGAAAAAATTACAATGGAGCATGAGTTGATTCACAATGCCCAACTTCATAGTGACCATCAGTGGCATGGTCAGAGACTTATTTTTTTAGACAAGGATTGTGATAGTGGGACTTGTTGACGTGGTTTTTGAGACCACACCAACACAGAATAAAGTCTCCCAACGGATGCTCTATCCTCTCTTGAACAAAGTATTCAGCATGCTAAGATTGCGAGTAAGATCATGCTTTCAACTCCAAGGTTCCTTGAGTGCGAATAGGCTCAGTTTGCCTCGATGTGATATTGCTGGTATGTCAAGGGGACTTACACAATTGTTCGACGGCTAACAACAAACAGTAGATTAAGGGCTTTCGTGTGATTCAAATGATTTGGCAGGTGAGCGCAAGTTTCCTAATTCTAACCGGAAATGAACTGAATTCAAAAGGGTGTAGGGCCTAAGAAGTTTATGTTCTATTCTAAATGCAGGATATGTGGAGCTTCATTTCAATAGACTTCAACCGGATTTCACCTAGCCTCCGTCGGACAGCCTCAGTAAAATCGGTGCAATCTTCAAGGGAAATAGCAAAAGATGTTCAAGTTATAGTTTAACAAACATACACCGTCAGAACAACGCATATAAGTATGTAAACCACAACTGAAGTTAAACTCAAGGTAGTGTCCAGTTGACCACACAAGGCGAACTTATCATCAACAAGCCGCTAGTGGTATGGAATAAAGCGAAGCTATCTCAATAAAACACCACACACCAAAGTAAGCTACTTGCATGAATTTAATCTACTTGGATACGAAAGGAAGAAGAAACCTTGCTAGCATTTCATGACAAGATGAATTCCATCATCAATGAAAAGATCTATTATCATAAAATGTGTTACACAACAATCTCCTCAAAAGTTTTCAAAGGGAAAACTTTCTTTCTTCTCCAAATGATGCAAAAATGCTCTACAATGCTACACTATCTAGCTCTAATGCTCTCTCAATGTCTACTCTGATTCTAACTTTCTAATCTAATTCTAATCTTCTAATACAAATGAGGGGGACTCCCCTTTATATAGCTAGCCAAGTCCCAAAAGACGGCTAGGGTTACAATTAATAGAGTGGCCAGAATCGTGCCACCTCAGCCCTAAATAATATTGCCCTAAAAACCGCCACAGAGGAGAGTGGGGTAATAAATGCACCATAATGTCCACCATCATCCTTCTAGAAGATTCCATTTGTAGACGCGTTCACACTATTCTCGATCTTCTTTCTTGGCGTTGTTCTTTGATTTCTTCCACTTGAGGGTCTTCATCTTCGTCACTTTGAGTCTTGAAAATGTTTCTTCAACACTTAGCCATTTTCTTGCAAACTTTCCTTCCTTCAAGATTGAAACTCGTAACTTTATCTTCTTCCGAAGGTTGTAATATCATCGCAGATCACTTAAATCATCAACGCTTGGCCTCAACATTTCTCCTGCAAAACAAGCAAGGAGAGGAGTATTAGAATACTTCATAATATAAACTTAACTCACTTACCTGATTTTCATGCTCCAACTTTCAAGCGCTCATCGCCAACTTTGTGTTCAAGTTCATGCCTTAGACAAATTTCATCTTTGGGAAATTCATTTCACCTGCTGAAGCTCTGATAACCTCGATTTTATTCATTTCTGGCTCAAGTAAACTATCTTCACGAAGGATTGAAGCAAATTCACCTAGGCAGTTTCTTTCAAATTCATCGTCTGGAGGATTTCACCTAGAAAACACATTTTCTTCATTTTTGCCTTAGAGAATTTTCAAATTTCCCTTAGGAAACTCATCAACTTGGTGCCCACTTAAAATCTTCATCCCAAAATTCTCGACAGGCTGTGGAAGACCTTAAAATCAACTCCTCATCGATAATCTTCGATACCCAGAAGAAAATTTCCTCCAGAACGCGTCGAATCCATGGGTGCCCAACGAACGGGTCCATTTTATTTTTTCGAATTTTGGACCTTAGAAAAATAATTTCCCTGTGAAATTTATTCTCGTTCTTCGATCCCTTCTGAGAATTTCTTGTTGCTCTGACTTGGAAAATTTTATTCCTGCACTGCCAACATCTTTTGACTTCATCACTGGCAAAATTCACTCTGACCTCGGGAAAATTCACCATCTCACCAGACTTAGGCATATTTTCTAGAGGAAGGGAATACTTCATGCCTTAGAAATTTTTTAAATCATCTTGAAAAACTTTGAAAATTTTGCCCTGGAAAATTTTACTAGTTTGCCAGTGGGAAAATCATCAACTCCGTTGAGAAATTTTTTTATTCACGCCTGGCACATTTTATTTCCCACTCCACACTTGCAAGGTAATTTATTTGAAGTCCCAATGCCTAGGCAAATTCTCCAACATTTAGAAAATATTTCATTTTCAACTGAGGCGCCTAGCACTTGAAGAGGTGATTAAAAAAAAATCACGCCTTAGCACATATCCCTTCACCACGCCCTAGAAAATATTCCTAACACCTCCACTTTAGGCGCATAACACTTGATAAAAAAAAACGCCTAGCACACCACCCTTTACCACGCCTAGGAGTATCTTCACTTACTTGTTACCTTACTTACCACTCTTATTTACCTTTTACACTTCAATGTGGGCGCATTTGAGCATGTCAAGAGGATGAAACTTTCTCCAACGCCTTATGTGACTTTTCAACTTCCATTTTTGTCCTCACTTGAGCTAGCTTGGGCGCATTTCTATGTGGATGAAGGATAACAATGTTTGACTTTGTTGACTCTTTCCTACCTTGAGCGCATTTTTGATGTGGAGGAGGACAAAACATTTCAAACGCCTTGGAGTGACCCTTCATCTCCCACGTTTTGTCTTCACATGCCCTCTTTTGGGCGCATTTTGCCTATAGTGGAGGATGGAAACATTTGACTTGTTTGACCAGCTTCTAACTTAGGCGCATTTGCTACTTGATGGAGGATAAAAACGCCTTTATGTGACTCTTGAACTTCTAGTTTTTGTCTTTACATGGCCCATTTTGGGCGCATTTTACCCATGCAAGAGAATGGAACTCATACTTAAAATATTTTCCATGCTTGAACATCTTGAGTTGGGCGCATTTGCTACTTGACGGAGGATAAAAACGCCTTTGACTCCTCCTGTGAATCTTTGACCTCCCTCTTGAGATGGGCGCATTTAGCCATATGTGAAGGACGAGTTTTGTTGACCTCTTGACCCTTTTGTTTGCTGGGCGCATTTGAACTTGCATGAAGGATGGCACATTTAGAGGGTGGTGGAGGATGAACTCCAGACTTAGAAAATTTTGCCATCAACCTTTTTCCTCTTCAAGTTTGGGCGCATTTTGCCCCTGGAGGTGGATGAACACTAATACTTAGAAATTTTTTTCAATCTTCCTGAGCTCTCTTGGGCGCATTTTGCTAGGCCTGCAGGATAAAAAAGTGTTGACTTTTCTTTGACTTTCTTCGAACTTGGCGAATTTAGGCCTGTGTACTGGACGAACTTCAAACTTGGAATTTTTTATGCCTCCTCATCAGCTGGGCGCATTTTGCTATGTCAACTGGATGAAGCTCTAGACTTAGACAAATTTTCATCATCCTTCGCCAGCTTACGTGCATGCTATTTATAGTAAGTCCTCTCAATTTTGCACTTCGGAAGCTCAGAACGACTTGAAATTTTGCACACTGCATCCTCATAACCCTATCAACCTGTCGACACTGCCACTTTTAGTCACCCTGCTATTTATAGCCTGTTTCTGAAGGTGGCTTACTATAAATAGTAAGCTCATGTTTCTGATAGCTCCCAAGCTCCAATCGAGTTGAAATTTGAATGAGGCGATCCTCACCACGTGACCTTACTGCCGACACTGACGCATGCACTTGATTTACTATTTTTAGCACGTTTCCAATCTGACTTACTATAAATAGTAAGTGCTCCGATCGACTTGAAATTTCACCAGCAGATACCCTGAAGGATGCTGATCGCGATGGTTTACACCGGATTTCGAAGATTTTGACTTTTGATGCCTATTTTTAGGCTCCGAAGTTGGAAACCCTAATTTGCATTGCATGCGTACCAAAAGATCTCCGTTTGCCTTCGTTTCTGCGACACTGCGATCAGCTCGTGATTCTGAACTGCTGGGAGGCGGCTGCCGGGACACACCTGCTAAAATAGCAAGTTCCTTCTGAGTGAGAATCCTCGCTTGCATGTCACACCATCGCGAAGCTCTCGAAAAACCCATCAGGAATCACCGACATGCAAAAGAAACCTCGACATGCAAACTCTAAAATAGCCTCGGAAGGCTGAATCCTGAAAGTGGTCGCCTTGACTTGCATGTTACGTCATCGCGAAGGTCTCGAAAAACCCAGAAGGAATATCCAGACATGCAAAGAAAAACTCTGCATCTGGACCCTGAAATCCGTGCTGGAAGCCGGACTGCTAAAAATAGTAAGTTGTCCGTTTTCGCTCAAATTTGGTATGCAAGCAATCTGATATACTCTGAATGCAGTGTGATGATCGGAATCTCAAAATAGCTGACGAACTGCCCTGAATTTCACACTTACTAAAAATAGTAAGTACCTCAGAATTCGATGAAAATTTGCTGAGAGCCTGCTGGAAACATACTGACAAGAACGTTAAGTTCAATTTTCAATTTATTCACCCTATTCGACCTCAAATTGGCTGGAAAGACTCAAACCCTAATTTCAGACTTGGCCAAATCCACACTTAAATTCACTGATGGGCGCAACCCCAGAAAGTAGACCATCAGAAAAGAGACAGACAGAGAGAGAGAGACCAAAAACCAAAGCCAAAAAGACCAGAATGGAGCAAAAATTAGGGGTCCCCATCTTGAATGGGGCGATGTGTGAAAAAGGTCACAACAGGACTCCATATATCCACACAGCCTAAGTTGACCAATCGAGGAAGCAAATAATAAGTGAGTAAGCAATGGGCTGCTAGCTACAGAGCAATTACAAAGATTTTGAATACGATACATTAATTCTTTCTAGATACAAATGGGGTATTGAGCTTGAAACTAAGATTGAAATGAATCCCAAAACAGATTTACACTCAATCATCCGAAATGTTGTGAAAAACTCCAGGTCTTTTGCGCTCTTGCCTCTCCATAGGCGATGAAGATTCACAACGGTATGGCAAAGATCTACAACGATGTGGTTGTAATGGGGTCGATTTGCCTCCAGATTGGAATCCATCTTCACTCGAGGATGGGCGTTCTGATTGCAAGGGCAATTCTGGGATCCTACCCTCCGCATGCTCTTCCCCTCTAGAGGAAAACGCCTTGGCCCATAATATTGTGCTTGGTTTGAGTCCTAGCTCCGACTGGTAGTCTTCATTGCCCTGTTGGGGTGCGGATTTTTGGTGCGCGATGGAGGTTGGCTGACCTCACAATTCTTCTATCCCTCACATTCCTCTTGTGCTGGATGGCTACAAGGGCTTTGGTGTTGATAGGGTTGCCTTAGACAAGGTAAATACAGGATCGTTGGGCATCGTTGGAAAGGTTTCTCCATGAAGGAGCTTTGCAGACACCCTCACTTTGAACCCTCTTGTTTTGCACAACGGTCATCATGGGTTGGCTAGTGGCCATGGCTCGAGGGCTATTGGCTCCTCCCCAACCTTGCATCGTGATATGTAGGACGACTCTGATTGGTGCAAAATAGCAACAAATCCTCCAACAACTCCCGATGGTGCTTCACAAGGTCCCCATTTTGCTATTCGCCAGTTGACTTCTGCCCCTGAGATCTGTTTGGACAACTATGCCTGTGATAGAGAAGACTTTTTGCAGGGTTATGCTCTGATATGTAGATTTACGATGGTATGGCCTAAACTCTGCAATCTCCATTAATGGATAGATGTGAATTGGAAGGAATATCTGGAAAATGAAATCAACATTTATCCATGTGGAAAGGGGTTTTTCATCCTAGAATTTGAATCTATGGGCTGTGGTTATTCCAAGGTGATTTTTTATGCATGAAATCTTGGTTCCCCTCTTTTGACCCACAAACATAGACATTTTCCACACGATTCTTATGTGTTCACTTACTTTATCTCCCCCTTCGGTTTTGGGAAATAGCTTGTTTGAAGGCGATTGGGAATGGGTTGGGGGAATATCACATCTCAAAAGAAACAATCAACTATGAAAATTTGACTTTTGCTCACTTGTGCATAGAGATGGATGTTTCAAAAGGTTTCCTAGCAGAAATTTATCTCAAAGTTGGAAATAGGTGTTGGTGCCAGCTAATAGATTATGAAAAAATCGCTTTCAGAGGCAGAATTTGCTTTGCGATAGAGCATGTTATAGCACAGTGTGAAAGAAGACGTGTTGGTGTGCATGCCAATGCTGTCCCTAACAACAAACCCTCTTGGTGGGATGGGGCTGAATCCCACCACTACACCATTTCTCCTCTTGCGAAGAATGCTAACGCTTCTGCTTCCATTCCTCACGGATTTGTTCCAGCCCTGCCCCCCTCTTCGGCCAAGGTGCATGGCAACGCTCAAGTGTTCGAGTCCGATTCAAAGTCAAAAGTAGATTGTACAATTGCTTCTTCTTCTTCTTCTTTGGAGGGATCCAACACCGCAACCTCACCCGTATCATTGGTCACTCCAACAGACAACAACTTCAGTGAGGCTTTGCAGGCGGAAATGAGCAATGGTCCGCATCTCTCCCCAGAATCCGAATAGGCATGGACAAAGGTGAAGAGGAAGGAAACTCCATCTTCAAGACAAATTCATCCAATGTCCTTAAGATCCTCTAAGAAAGTAGGAAATTTGGAGTTGTAATGTGTTGGCACACCCTCTTTGGGGTTGATGCTGTTAGAATTTAGTACATGACATAAATTAGTTAATAATAAATAAATTAACATGATATTATTAATTTAATAAATAGATTGAGTTTTGGTAGTTATATTCTCGTTACTAGTTTTATATAGGAGTATTGGCCTTTTAAAGGCAATACAATGTAATAGATTTGAAGTGTAATGTGAATGGCAATTTTTTAATTCGAGAGCAACTCGTTTTTTATCTCATTTCAATTTGGTATCAGAGCAGGTTTTCTTGACCTCTTTGTTTGCCTTCCATTCGCTTGTCTTTCATCCAAAGTGGTTCATTCAAGGGCCAAGTAGTGCAAACCACGTGTAACAACCATTGATGTCCGTCCACCATTCTTGCATTTTGTCAACAGAGGAGCAGTGCAGATCACGTGCAAATCTGTGATATTCATCACTCATTTGCATTTTTTTCTCTCTTTTCATCTTGATCACTCCCTCCATTGTTTTTCCTCCATTCTATTCATGTTCATTTTCAAAATATGGAAAAATAAAAAAAGTTAAAATTTAAACTTTTATATTCCCCAATCTATTGCAGAAGTGTGTTTATCAGAACCTATATCAGGCATTCTGTGTTCTATTGGGCTGTGTTGTTGTCATCGGAGGCCTCATTCCTGTCGATGGGCCAAACATGTGACAAAAAGATACCAAATAGACGTTGGTGGCATTCCTACATTTTGGTATTGAGCCTGTGTCTTCCGGAAGTATTATTCCGCATATAATTTCTTTCTGTGGAATGACAATGCACATACCTGAAGTTTGATACGAGTCTTGAGTAGGGGGCGCTCATTCATATTCCGCCCGACTCATAGAGATTTATCGGATGCCATTAGAGACAACACGAGATTCATCAGTTAACGCTGCCATCACAATTGCCAACTACCTTGTATTGGGTGGAAGTTTTTATCCGTCTGATTGCTACAAAATGAACGGTCAGTGCGACGATAGGGAAGCACACATGGAGGCTACGTCTGCCTTAGATTTAATTTTGGGCAGGGTTCGTGTGGTTTACATAGAGAAAAGAGGCCATTGGAGCAAATAAGACAAAGGGTTGATTGTTTCGTTTCAGTCCAAAATTGAATCTTAAGGAACCAAATTGATATAAGAAGTTAATATTGCCATTCATGGAGTCAAGACCCAATTCCAATATCAGCGTTGAGAACTTTTGTTGGCATATCGATTTGCTTCATTGTCTTCTATTTGAGCTTCATAGGGTCGCAGCAACATTTATACCTGAAGCACTGCATTTAAAGAATATGTGTACTAATTTCTAGTTTTCCTCTATGTCAGTACTAAGGTGGGAGGGAGAGGGGGAGGTGTTAGAATTTAGTACATGACATAAATTAGTTAATAATAAATAAATAAACATGATATTGTTAATTTAATAAATAAATTAGGTTTTGGTAGTTATATTCCCGTAACTAGTTTTATACAGGAATATTGGCCTTTTAAAGGCATTACAATTTAATAGATTTGAAGTGTAATGTGAATGACAGTTTTTTAATTCGAGAGCAATCTTGTGTTTTCTCTTTTATTTCAATAGATGCAAAATCTTTCATGTTAGAAGTGTGGGTTTTGACAACACAATTTTGTGCTGTGATGTGTTGCATCCCTGGTGGCAAGGGCATGCTTTTGTTTTTTCATTTTAAAATCTTATATTATGGGAGCTGCCCTCTTGGCAGCGCTTACCGATCCAAAAAAAAGATTGAAATGAATCCCATTTGTGACATAGTCAGGAACTGTTTCTTTGACTCACTGACTAACAGCTGGCCCCTTGCTCTCCATGCCTTTTCATTCCTATGGAGGAAAGCTTAAATTAACTAATCAAAGATGCAAAAAGTGAAGAACGCATGTGGTACCAGTTATGGAGCAATTACAAAGATTTTGGAGTTGATGCATTGATTCTTTCTACATGTAACTGAGATATGAAGCCTGGAAACAATATTGAAATGATACTAGTTGGCCTTGAAACAAATAATAATCACACATAAATCAAGTGTGATTTTTGCCAACATATCAGGTTGCAGTAAAAGACATTCTTGACACCTTTGTATTCAAGGATGGTGAATTAACAACTTACCCGGTCTTCTCTTTTCATGAGAGTCTTTCCCAGATACTTTGGGACACCATGCTAAACAAAACAAAGGTGGAACTTTTTTTCTGGACCAACAAATTACTTCCATTTGCAGGGATAATGCAATTAATAATTTAATACAATAAAAAATCTTACACTTCCTTCCAAGCTGTTTCAATTTACCTGTTTAAACACTTTGTCCATTCCCTTGACAAGTGGAGCTTATAATGTCTATGACACAAGGAAGCTTTTTGTGGAGAGGGGTAAAGGAAGATTTCAGCTCATACTCCTATTCTGGCCAAGGTCCACTTGACCAAAAAAGGACTAATTAAAAAAGTCCCTAAGCCTCATCGAGAAGGCACTGACTGTGAATATGGCTTGGAGACTATTAAATAACTCTGCAACACCATGGATCCAAATGATTGTTGCAGAAATGTCTAGGTACACTACAATATATGTTAGGTGACTGGAAGCGACAGTGCCAAGAAGTCCATAGACAATTTAGAGTGAATCCACTATTTTGTGTCAGAAAATGACTTAGCAAGTCCACTATTTCAATGAGATTAGAAATCGATCTTAGTCTCCTGTGCTACTTCTGTTAATCTTTTTGTTATTTCATTTTATCTTGGTTCTTTTTCTCAAAATTTCTAATGATTTTGAAAGCTTTCCTTTTGTGATAGCATTGCATATTGGATCTTTTTATGTTATTTCTTCTATAATTAATCAAATTTCTTCCTATTCTTGATTGTAGAATTGATGGGCAAACTTCAGCATCTGAAAGACAACAAAGGATCAAGAACTTTAATAGCACAGGCAGCACCATATTTGCTTTTCTTATCTCAACTCGGGCTGGTGGCCTTGGGATCAATTTGGTATGTGTTTCTTGATGTGGTACAAGAGCAATATTTACTTTGAACACTCTTGATGGGCGTATACATTATGTAGGCTGTGCTTTACAAAATGGTTTATGATTATCTAACACCAACTTTTTATATGATACAGCCGAGTGCTGATACAGTCATTATATATGGTACGCTTTTCTATTTATTTCTTTTTGAGAAATAATGCTTCTAGTGCAACCAAATTTAGTTGTGTTCATAGATGAGATATTAGTGCATGACATTCACATGCCAATTCTCCTCTTCCTTATTTCTTGCTAACACTCTTCTTCCACCAGATCCAGATTTCAACCCTTTTGTGGATCTACAAGCTCAATCACGAGCCCACAGGATTGGCCAAGAGAAAACTGTGATTGTATATCAACTGATAACAAAATGTTCAGTTGAGGAGAAAATATTGCAACGAGCAAGAAGAAAACTGGCCATGGAGAATCTGGTTATGAATTCTGTTAAGAATGAAACAATTAAGGAATTGCATAATATATTACTCCATGGTGCAAAGAATATTCTTGATGAACATGGGATTGCAGCTACATCTATTCAATATACAGAGGAAGATATAAAAAATCTTCTTAATAGAGAGATTAATGTTAGAGAAAAGGACATTTCAGAAGAAAATGGTTATCTTGGTGCCATCCAAGGTATGCCAATTACTCAGGATGAAGAGACAAAGCCCACAGTTAATGGGAAAGAGTGGGAAGAGCTTCTTGGACCCATGACAGAAGTTGCAGATGAGGAGGAAGAGCTAGGAAGGGGAAAGCGGCAAAGGAAAGAAGTAAGATATGCGTGTGAGCCCATGTCAGATGATGATGAAGAATACTCACCATCCGCTAGTAACTCAAGTAGTGACAGAAGCTCTTCAGTGTGCATGTACACTGACACAAAAGTTTCAGATAGAGAAGTAACAAGTGCTGTGGAATTATCCACAGATAAATGTGAAATGAAGCCTCAAATTGGCTCATTTGCAGGAAAAGAATCTGGTCATGCACCTCTTTCCAGCACCACAAATTTTTCAGCAAGGAATGCCTATTCATCAATGGCCTTACATTTACAGGATTTGGGAAGCCGGGTTACTCATGTTGGGCATGATCCCTCAACATTCTTATCAAAGTATGTCTCCCTTGGGCTTAAGGAGGGTGGTGCTCAGAGCCTGAAGCAACAAATACAGTCTGAGTTCCCATTAACAGAATACTCTTTAAACCATAGAGACAAAATAAGTGGGAGCCCTTTTACATCAAATAAGGGTATAATG
The DNA here is from genome assembly GCA_007258455.2 of Sequoia sempervirens. NCBI lineage: Eukaryota > Viridiplantae > Streptophyta > Pinopsida > Cupressales > Cupressaceae > Sequoia > Sequoia sempervirens. The sequence continues at coordinate 9,489 of VDFB02003806.1, read as the reverse complement.
GTAAGTGCAATTGATGGACCGGACATAGGAGAAACAAGCCATTTCCTTGCAAGGAAAAGTTCTGGAGGAATCAGAGATAAGCTTTTTGAAAATCAGACGCATAAATATTCATCTTTATATATTAATGATCTTAACAAAACAAAGGGAAGTTCATTGCCAACTTTGGCGAGACAGTCTCACTCATTATACAACACAGGGCAGCCTTCTATAGTCCAAGGTTTTAATTCAGCTGACAAGTGGAGAGCTTCTCACGAGATTGATTTCTTTCGTAGAGAAGATCCCAATTCATCTCAAGGTTCTCATGTAAGGGACCAACTCACTGGAGGTCCAGGAATTGATCCACTGATTTCCCAAATTGACAAAAGGGTAGATGCAATTTTGGAAAGAGTATCCCAACTGGAGAGAAATGGAAATCCTAAGGAGTTTAAAGTTATTGCAGATCCAATGGGTATATCTCCTTCACTAACAAATATAATTGCTTCCAGAGACTTGAGTTTAAATGGAGACTGTCAGTTCCCAAACATGCCCCAGTCGAGCAGATGAACCAGATGTTGCCCAAGTAAAAGAGATAATGGTTTATTACAAATTTACAAGGCATCTTTATGATCCCAGTTGCAATCAGTCAACTACTGTATTTTGAGCAGCTTGCCAGCTATTTCTGTGAGGGATTTCTGTAATATATAATGTCCTCATGCAAGCACATGCCAATTTTTGTAAACATATTCTGTTGTAAAGGATTAGTGGGCAATATCAAAGAAAAGGTACTTGCATGTATTATTTAAAATATGAATATCAATTAGGAATCCAATTTTTTTCCAAATACACGGCAGACATGCCAAGATTCACTTTTGTCAGTATTAATAGCAGCAAGATGAGGGAAGAAATATTTGTGAAGTAGCCGTACAAATGTTATTGTCCAAACCATTTGGAGAGTAATATTCTTCTCCTGATTGTAATAAGAAACACAAAAACTAGAAGACAGCAAATATCTAGGACATTTATTTGCTATAACGTATGTCAATTTCAGTTTAATGCCTATTGATGATAATTTCAAAGTGTAAAAATAAACTACTGTGGTATTTTAAAAGGGTATTATGACTGAAACTTATGAGCAAATGTCCATTTTTCCAGAATTTGAAACAGACCCAGTGGACTAAATATATTCAAATTCATGAATATTACAACATCCGATCACTGGATTTTTATTAAGAGTATTAACATAGTAATGTTTTTGAATTGATAGCAATCTTAGTCCAACTTCAACCCTACTCACGTGTATGCATGCCCTTGGAGGTTTCTACTAAACAACTTGTGGTTCTCTGTTTTCCTTTTCCTTTTGCTTCTCATTGTCAATATCTCCTACCATAGATCCTTTGAGACACACTGCTGTAACATGAAAAGTTTCAAATACCAGGTTCCGTTCAAGTGAAGAAAACAGATTGATTTATGACTAAAAATGATTTATACTAGTTTAATATTCAATAAATCTGTATCTTGGGTTATCCCTTGAAGGATATTTGTTTCTTAAAGGTTTTATTAATTAAAAAACTGTGAGGCAGCTACAGTGTACTCTTTTCCTTTGGAAGAAATTGAGCAACACCTATGGAGACTGAAAGAGGACCTTAATTGTGTTTTATAGCCTGCACGCTAGCCTTCAAATGCTGAGGGACCGCAATATCAACAACAGTAAATTGTTATTCCCAATGTTTTTGATAAATTAAACGGCGAAAGGGCCCTGAAAGAGTTTAAAACATCAACAAACTGAAATCAAAACAGAGGCATGCAGGCCAAATGATGAAATTGTAAGGCATGCATGCAGGCTTGTCAAAGAAAGACCAAAAAAAAACAGACAACTAAAAGACAACAACACCTGCAAACAAAGATACAACAACAGGGACCCGAAAGAGACATAATTAATCAGGTCCCAATTCTTCTGTAGAGCATCCAACGACGCCTCCTAGTCATCTTTAGTTTGGACCTTATTGCCTTTTTATTGTTATCATTAGCCACTTGGGGGTTTTCAACTGCACCAATTTTTTTTTTTGCTTAATGATTTTAGATTTTACCACCATAGTTCTCATGATCGCTTTCAGCATAATTCCGTGGGTGACCGAAGTGAGATTGTAGATAGCCATTTCCGTTCTTTTGATTTTTTCATTGTTCGTTTCAATCTTGGCTTTCATCTCCTTAGCTGCTTGCTGTAAATTCCTGTCATGTCCCCGATTTTGATGAGGGACCCAATTTCAATTAGAGGCGGGAAAATAACGTTTTTAAACGCTCGACATAAATAAAATAATATTAAAATTAAATATTTAAAGATAATATTAAAATAATAAATAATAAAATAAATTTAAATTATTTAATAATAATATTTAAGTTTAAATTACTTCCTTTGGCCGACCCATTTGGGGACATTGTGTCTGAGATCATCGATTCTAGGATAGACATTGTGTCTGAGCTTGTTGAGGACGAAAACTTCTTGCAGCTTGTGCCTAATCTTCTGCAATTGCAAGCTGTTACTCCATAGTATCGCAGGTGATCCACTTTAGGGCTTTGTTGGGAGCAGGTACACACGGGTAACAGTGATCAAGGTGACCATGAAGTATTGGGACGACGCCACTGGCAAGGGAGCCATTGTCGTCATTACCGTTCCAAGCGCACATTAACCCGCAACACCCCTGGAAAAGAACACGCAGTCCACGCCCTCTCCATACCTGCGGTCACACAGTTGAGCACATACATTGCGGGCAAATCAGGCTTCTATCTAATCTAACTCTAATGCAATCAAGATGCTTCCGTCTGTTACAAGGAAGTAATAATTTCCTGGAATGACTTTGTATTATGGTATACAACATTGATGGATAAGCATGGTATTCATTCTCTTGAAAAGATTATCTGAATATGCATATGCGGTCCTATGTAAGCATTGTGAGTCATTTCTGTGCGTTGCTACTTGCATATTAGTGTTAGAGGTTTCATAATGTTATCAGTGCATTTTGTAATGGTGATTGTTATTTGATTACCTATTCATCAAATAGCTGTGTGCAAAGTGTATTCTAGATCTGTGATTGTGAGTGTTCATTACTAGTGATTAATTATGATCAGAGTTCATTGTTGTGGCGATAATTTTGCATAAGCATCGGCTTCTGTTCAGTAGTCTATTTACAAACTTTCGAACAACGACAATGTCCAGTTATCATGTTGGTGAATTTATATTATTAATGATCAGCGTTAACTCCCAGTTACTGACCTTTACTGCTGTGAGACTTTACATCTGTTGCCATAAGATCTGAACTAAAGGAATCAACCTTTGTTATAATTCATTTCATATGTACAATCTGTGCTAGGCATCTTACTGTGGTATCATAGCTTGGCATCCTGTCGGCTTGAGTAACCCGCCATGGATCACAGAAAGGAATTTATCTAGGAAAGCAGGGAGTTTCAAGCCAACATGAGGGACGCCGTGAGGGAAATGGTCCAACTCCTGAAGGGACTAAATCAACAACTAGGCATTGGAAGAAATGGAAACAAACGAAGGAGAAGAATGATGATACCTGAGACAGTAACATATATCACAGATGCCAAATCACAAGTGGAGGTCAAGAGAGAAGCTGTAATAGAGGACCAAGACATCACAAAACAAGAACAAGAGGAACCCCATAAGCAAGTTGAAGATGAAGAGGGCTTGTTGATTCCTAATGAGTGTGTGCACCAACATAAAATTGACAAAGTGAAGATGGGAAAGACTCCATTTGTTGAAGAACTCAAGATGAAGGAAGACGTGTCTCTAATTTCGAGTGATTCAAGATGCAGCCAACCAAGCTTCAAGTATGAAGTAAATGAACCATGTGATGATGTTATTAGTCATACTATTGTGAAGAATGATGCGTTTGAGATTGACCCTCATGAAGAGAAATTGCAAATTTATCATGAAAGCACTAATGACATTGGGATAATGGTCATAACTAAAATAAGAGAAGAAAACTTCATAGAGGTTGATCAAGGAACATTTGAATTCCTTTGCTCCAAGATTGATGAGTTCGTTGATAGGCTAATCTGTAATCCTGAGAAGGAAACTTCTAATTTGCTCATGAGGGGTCTAGGAGAGTTGATGGTGTTTGAAGGGGACATTGCACCTAAGCATGAAGCAATGAGGAAGGAGAAATTGGAGGTGGTTGAAGGCACTAAGGAGATGTATGATTGCTGTCTTGATTCTTTGATTTGGAACAACAGACTTGGGGTTTTGTTTGAATTGGCAACCCCTATTCATGAGGGCGACAATTAGAAGACTTCTGCCCTTGTTTTGCTCATCCATGGAAAATACATCCATCTTGTCATGTTTGTTGGATGTGATTGTGCGAAGCATTGGGATCTAGGCATTACATATTCGAAGCATTATTTTGTCAGGATCATGATGAGTTGCTTCACAAGTGTTGGCTTGCCGACATTTACATCAGACTTGAGCAACGAAAGATCAGGTATTTGTTGGTCGACTTGGCATTCATGGTTACGAGCTCGCAATTGCTTGAGGGCAAGCAATTTCGGGATGGGAGGACTATCATGTCCCCGATTTCGATGAGGACCCAATTTCAATTCGAGGTGGGAAAATAGCGTTTTTAAACGCTAGACATAAATAAAATAATATTAAAATTAAATATTTAAAGATAATATTAAAAAAATAAATAATAAAATAAATTTAAAGTATTTAATAATAATATATAAATTTAAATTACTTCCTTTGGCCGACCCATTTGGGAGTCGGCTTTGAAAAGGTATATAATATGGTTCATTTCTTTGTATGAGATCATCGATTCTAGGATAGACATTGTGTCTGAGCTCGCTGGGGACGAAAACCTCCTGCAGCTTGTGCCTAGGTGGGATGACTCCCCTAACCTGGCATCCTTGAATCTTCTGCAACTGCAACCCATTACTCCATCATAGCATCGCAAGTGATCCACTTAAAGGATTTTTCGGGAGTAGGTACACATGGGTAACAACGATCAAGGCGATCAGGGTCTCGGGATGATGCCACTGGCAAGGGCACCATTGTCGTCATTACCGTTCCAGGCGCACATTAACCCGTAGCACCCCCGGACGAAGAACACCCAATCCACACCCTCTCCATATCCGCAGTCACACAGCCGAGCACATACATTGCGGGCAAGTTAGGCTCCTATCTGATTTGACTCTAGTGCAATCGAGATGCTTCAGTCTGTTACAAGGAAGTCATAATTTTCTGGAATAACTTTGTATTATGGTATACAACATTGACGGATAAGCATGCTATTCATTCTCGTAAAGATTATCTGAATATGCATATGGGGTCCTATTTGAGCATTGTGAGTCATTTCTGTGTGCCGCTACTTGCATATCAGTGTTAGAGGTTCCATAATGTTATCAGTGCATTCTTTAGTGGTGATTGTTATATGATTACCCATTCATCAAATAGTTGTGTGCAAAGTGTATTCCAGATCCGTGATTGTGAGTGCTCATTACTAAGTGATTAATCATGACCAGAGTTCATTGTTGTGACTGATAATTTTGTATAAGTGTAGGCTTCTGTTTAGTAGTCTGATTACAAACTTTCAAACAATGACAGTGTCCAATTATCGTGTTGGTGAATTTATATTATTAATGATCAGTCTTAACCCCTAGTTACCGACCTTTATTGCTATGAGACTTTATATCTGTTGCCATAAGATCTGAACTAAAGGAATCAACCTCTGTTATCTTTCATTTCATATGTATAATATGTGCTAGGCATCTTACCATTTTCTAGATGAGATTTAAAGTGAGAAGACAAACCCTTCTCATTGCTCGTTTTAGCAACTCTATCTTCCTTGTTGACCTCTTTATTATCAATGTGAAGAGGAACAATAGAAAACTCTTCTTCCTCTTGGTTATCATCATCCTCCACTTCATTACCTTCATTACCATCAATATCTTCCTCTTCAGTTTTAGGGTCCTTATCATCATCCTCCTTATCAACATCACCTTCCCCTTTGACATGCAACTCAACTCCTCCCTATCCTCAATTTGTTCTTTCAAGGCCTTAATCCGCATCTACTCCATTAGTTCCTCACTATGGATGTCATCCTCAAACTCCTCAGGGTGAGGGATGAACTTGCCATCCTTAGAATCATCAACCTCCAAGTCCAAGGAGGAGGCAACTTGTTTACCTTTGGACACCAAAGAAAGGCCCACATCCGATTGATTAGCCAACCTGATAGATCTTCAGGCCCCCAAAGACGAGAAAGTGTTTTTCTCTAGTAACAACATGGTGTTCTGCTCACCTTCATCATTCAAAATGTTGATGGGACTACCTTCCTCCATGATAGGAAAATGCTTTTTTTTTTTTTGTTTTGCAGAATTGGAAGAGGGGGGCAGGGGGTGTCTTCCTTTAATAGGGTGACCTCATAGACTTACAGACTATTAGTGATATGAGTGATATCATTAGGAGGCAATGGGGAGGAATTTCTACCAGACAAAACAAGACCTTTATTTTTCAGGGGTAGTAATGAGAAGATCCTTGAGATTAGGAGGGAGGGTGGCAGCCCTAGGGGGCACTTCATTGGTGTTTACAACCTTTTTATCCCCAAGCTTGAGGCCAGAACTAGGGCTACCTTTAGCAATAATAGGCAAAGGAGGAGGGGTTCAATTTCTTGGATTTTAACATTGCTTTGTCTACCCGAAGGGTCGTTCATAGGGGTAATAGACAAAGTATACTTACACAGAGCCATGATTAAACCCCAGTGAAGGTGAGGGTAGGCCCCATATAAAATTAATTTTTAGAGATAGGAAATGTAACAACCTCGGTGTTCTACTCAATAAAATTCCAAAGATTTCACAATAAGTGAATATTCTATGATGCCATGTCATAGCAATACAAATTTTTCTTTCCATAATGTAAATTACATGCACAATTAAAATAATACTATATCCAAACTTCCATCACATTCCTTTGTAATTTCACAAATCTCTCCATAACATAGATGTCATATTGAATGAACTCACGTAAACCATTCATGATTACATCCTTCCATATAATGGGTACATGATACATACATAACTCTTTTGAGCTTCATCTGGCAATAGATATACAAAATGATCCGTATGCCGCCACAATGATGCATACCTTCTGGATGTCCTCGCTCTTTAGTGCACACACTCCAGCTGTCCCCAATGCTAACACAAACATCCAAAAACCTCGATCGTCGATTGATGAGGAGAAGCATCACTCAAGTGCTTTTCCACCAACCACATACTCATATGCACTCCCTTGCACATCTATCATTCGATAGATGGCCCTACCCTTCAACAAAGAGATTGGTTCATAAACCTCATAACAATAGCCTATATGAGCTTAGTGTCGTGTCCTACATGTCTAGAACTTGTAAACCCACAATCTAGGACTAGCATGCAAATAAATGGATCATAGTGAATTGACAGTGTAAACCGTGGCAACTTACACTACTTTGGCCAAAGTATTCTCACCCAGTACTTCAAGTGATAGTCTCCCTATTCACATACACTTCTATAGCTTGGTTTGGATTATGACCGTTTGCATACTATGCTTAGGTAATTTCCTTCCATAGGTAATCCCTAACCTCGGAAATAACCTATTCCCCTTTTCCCAAAACACTATGGTATTTTTACCAACATAAGCATAAGTTATTTCCCCCCTTGAATGAATATTCTACTTCCTAGGTATAACATACAACCTTTTCTAGTTTACACACTAACTTTGCATAAACATATTTCCAAATTATTCCCTTCATTGGACAAACAACCTAGTCCTAGGATTATCTAATTGATCTGAAGTATAGCTACATAAGCTTCTTCTATTCGTAGAATAAATATTCATAAATAACCAACTCTAATTAGTAATATATCACATTAATAAGTGGTTCTCATCAAGAGAATAGCCACATCAATGATTGACCTCAATCAAAGAATAATCATAGCAATAGATGATTCCATTCGAGAGTGTAATCCCCTTAGTAAAAAGAGTTATTCAAAGTAGAATCTTGTCAACAATGTGACTTCATTTCAAGAGTGAAATCAACTAATCTAGTAGCAACTCTAACTCTATAGGTAATCCCACCTAAGAATACAAGCATATAGTATTCTATAAACTCAAGTGATTTACTTATTCACATAGGTGAGTTTCAACCTTAGTATACCCTAATCTTAGATATAATCAATAATTAGTGTAAACAAGTAGGTTAACCTAAACCTATGTGTTCCAACAAGAACAACATACAACCCATCCAATCAAGTTAGTCTTAACCTATTGGTTCCAATGGGTAATCAAGTAAATATTCCAACCTAATAGGTTTAATCTTAACCTAGGTTTCATTATACTTCTCAACCCAAATAGGTTATTCTAAACCTAAGGTTTCATTCAAGTATAAAGTAGTGATCAAGTGATCATAAATATAGAATAGTAATGTGACGTCTCATCCTATCATAGTTCTTATATTCTTATATGTACACACACACACACACATATATCAATAATATCACATATATGTATATGTATATATGTTAATATATATATATATCTCATTTCAATAAAGTATGTATACATTCGATATACTAATGAATACGAACAAGTTAACATTCTCATAGTAATAGTAATAATATTTATATCTATTGTGTACACATAAACACACACACACATATATTCCTCTATGTACATGTATACATATGTGTACATATATTGATACATTCGTATGGGCATGTCTGTTTTCCATACATACGTGTGTATTGATACATGTATACATATGGATATATGTATATATCATATACACACACACACACATATATATACACATTCGATTGCACATCAATCACATACACAATTACTATTGTGTTGATATGGAACAAACGTGTGATGTATTTGTACATATACACATTCATGTCGTACTGTCCATTCAATAGCTCCATGCTCACAAGCAACTCGTTCATAAGCATTCATAAGTACGTCTACCTATGTACTCTCATGTACGTGTTCCTTCATGCGTATGGTCTATCTTCGAAATGCATATGTATACATATACATACTTTCTATGTGTGTTCAAATCATCAATACAAGCATAGTAATATAAGAAAGAACTCATAAGCTCTAAACATATAAACATCATCCAAGCATCCATTCAATAGTAATGAAGACCCTTGTATAATGCAAACACGTTATGCTAAGTATGACTTACCAATTCCCAACACAATAACTAGACTCAACCATTCTACTGTGAGTGTGTGTGTAAGCTCAGATAAGTAGAGTTATCTGAGCAATCACGTCTCCTGAGTGATACTTCCCCTCCACCTAGAGGATTGAACCTGTCCCTACAACCAGCTTAGCACATTTGCAATGGTAGTTAGATGTTCATAATAAATCCATATACATCATAAAACTTAAGCATATTCATATAGCAATCAATGTAAACATATTTACTCTTCTAAAGCCATATTAAGCATTTATCAACA
>VDFB02003805.1:33135-63105 GCA_007258455.2 Sequoia sempervirens | reverse complement strand
TCCAAATTGTCATTGCATTCCAATGTAATTTTACAAATCTTCTCAAAACATAGATATCATATTGAATGAACTCAAGTATATCATTCATGATTACACCATCCCATAAAAATGGTTACAAGATACATACATAACTCCTCTGAGCTTCAGAGCATAAGATATAGATGGTCTAGGATCCGCCTTTCAAAACCTTTGATTATGTTGCCTGCTAAGGAGGAGAAGCATCACTCAAGTGCTTTTTTTCCAACCACAGGCTCATATGTGGTCCCTCGCACATCTATCAATGATAGATAGCCCTACCCTTTGACAAAGAGATTGGTTGAGTAACCACGTACGACAAACCACACTGAGCTTAGTGTTGTGCCCTACATGACTAGAACTTGTAACCCTTCAAGCTACAACTACCATGCACTACATGGACATAGTGAACTAACATTGGAGCCAAAGGCAATCACACTACTTTGGCCAAATTTTTCTCACTTAGTACTTTGAGTGAAGATCATTATTCACTTACACCTCTTAAGCTCATTTTGACTTAAGGCCACTATATTCTATGCATAGGTAATCCCTCCCATGGATAATCTCTTACCCCAAGATTAAGTTACTCCCTTTTTCCTAGTTCACTATGGTATTTCTACCAATAAGCCTAAGCACAAGTTACCCCTTCCTTGGATATTCCCATCTCCAAGTTTAACATACGAGCTTATCTTTGCATAAACAAGTTATCTACTTCAAAAGAAAAACTAGTCCCAAGTGTAACTTTATATCCTAGAGTATAGATACATAAGCCTCATCAAATCATAGATTAAATACTCATAAATAATTGACTCCATTTAGTAACACATCACACGAATAAGTGATTCTCATTAGGAGTACGATCACATCAATGAATGACCTCAATCAAAGAATTGTCATAACAATAGATGATTACATTCGAGAGTATAATCTCCTTAACTAAAAGTATTTAAACTATTAGTCTACTCTTGTTAATACAGTAACTTTGTATTTAAGAGTGCATTGCCACTATCAAGTAGTAGCTCTAACTTACTAGGTTTCAATATACCCCTCAACCTAGGAGTAACCCACTAGCTATCTATTATAATCAAATAACTTAGCTATGAGTAACCATTAAGATACCATTGTTTAATCATATCTAGTAAATTAATACCTATGACAAACAATACCTCCTATTATGGAGTAATTACAAGCACTTCACAAAGTAGTATAAACAAAGTTTCTAATTCTTTTTCAAAGCAATACTATTTTCCCCTAAATGCAAGTATTCACAATAGACTAGTTTAAGCAATCATGAAAAAATATTTCAAAAGCCAAGACAATAAAGGAAGATTATCCTCATGCCTGTATTCACTTATCCAATCGTTTGACTACAATTTGGCTTTTCCAAACAACAACTAGCTTAACTTTGATCTCTCAAGTGATGCCACAAAATACCTCTATCTCTCAAGTTGATAATATACTTCACTCAATATGCTATAATAATCTCACAAATACTCAAAGCTCTCTCTCTCTAAATATAGCAGAATAATATTGTAGGTAATAAATGCAAAGCAAAAGTGTATGGAATGATGAACACAATGCGTCCCAAATGAGAGTTCAACTCCACTATTATACAATAGAAAAGAGACTTCTCATCCTACATAATAGGCATGAGTATTGACAACAATCTCCATACATAACAACTCACTCAACTTAGCTAAAAGGTGGTACACAAATAAGAGTATGCTCAACTAATTAAAGCTATAGTTCGACCTCACTAGTTGATAGCAGCATAAGACCATTTCAAATCAGCACATGATAGAAAAGGTGATATTCTAATTGTCTTCACAATGAACATCTACAGCAAATAGGATTCATAAGGTGGTGCCAAAGCAAGCAGAAATCTCCTACAGAGTTGGTGTGGCTTTACACTTGTTGAATCAACCAATATCAAATATGTAACACATAGTTCATGTCGACTTAGTCTTACATGAGTCAATTCATCTCATTTATCAGTTTGACCAATTCATCAACTTGTTGTACATAATCTTGCATGCATTTATCTATTGTAGATATTTACCCAATGACAAGGCATCTACCAGTTTAATAAGTCAAAGATATATCAATACAAAGTGTCGACCAAGTCTCTATTCTTATATCGACTTAATGGTTGAGTCATATTGCTATCAACTCGTCCATTATGCATGGATAACATGTGTATCATTCAACCTTTAATGACAACCATCATGAATTATGTATTCGGCCTTTGTTTAAGTTAACAATCAGCCTTAAATCTTTATTAATGATAATTAACTTCAAAGCATATAATTACTTTAAATATATAACATATATTTACATATACATATATATATGTATATCATCACACACACACACACACACACACACACACACACATATATGTATATGTATATATATGTTAGTATATATTATTATATATCATATGTCAATAAAGCATGTACACATTCCTTATAATAAGCATTAATGCTCATGTGTGTATATGTTTATATATACATATCATTCAAGCAATAAAGTAATAATCCATTCAATAATCAAAGGAATATGTCTAAGCGATATATATAAATATATATATCATTACTTCTTATACACACAAGATAATAATATTGTACATAATATCGACTATATATACATATTCCTCTATGCTCATGTATACATATGTATGCATGTATTTATGTATATATATATACATTTGATTGTACAATTAAGCACATACATATTTACTATCTTATCAATAGGAGAGATATGTGTAATGAATATATACAATACATCCATTCCACGTGTGTTCACCTTATAGATATAAGCATAGCAATATAGGGAAGAACTCATAAGCTCAAATAGATAAATATCACCTAAGCATGCATTCAATAGCAAACAAGACCCTTACTAATGCAAGCACTCATGCTAAGGATGACTTACCAATTCCCCAACTTAATGACTAGACTCAACAATCCACTGTGAGTGTGTGTGCAAGCTCAGATAGGTTACATTACTAGTTACCCAACCAAGATCTTCTCCTGAGTGATACTTCCCCTCCGCCTGGAGGAATGAACATGTCCCTGCATCCACTAACATATTCCCAAGGTAGTCAACTATTCAAAAAAATATGAATTACACATAATACATCTCATAGTTACAATATTAATTCAATAACCATCCATTTCACATATATGCATTTCTTCACATATCATTTAAAAGAGATAGCATTTATTCATAATTCTTTAGATAACAAAGTGCAAGCACAATTTATTCATCTTTGGAATTCACGTTACATTCACATTTTACCCTACATAGTAATAGTAAATAGTAATTACACAATTGGGGTGTAACAATTTTCATATACTAAGTGCCTCTCTATCTACATCTTCTAGATATATGCCTAATTCTATAATTTTTTATGTTTATCTATGCAATCAATTACATTTTTAGATCTATGGTTTATGTCAATTAGGCTCATTAAATCACACATAAAACATGCCCTCTTTGCAACAAAGGAACCTAACCCTAGAATATTGGCTCTCCTTTGAGGTAGTTACCAATCATCAAACCCTAGTTGGTTTGTGTTCTAATGTTAAGCCAAAGAGGAAAGCTAGATCTAGGTTAATTCACTTGTTGGATCTTAGATATCTTTCCCACTTAACATTTTGGTGAACCCGACATTTCTTACATGCAATTTTTTTTATTTTCGTAGCATAAATTATGTAATATGACCAGGCATTAGGTTATTTGAATATCTTGTTATTGATATGCATTTTTTCATTTTCAAAATCAAGAATTTGCACTCTTTATTCATTAAACACTAAAAACCTTGGGGAATTCAATTTATATCACATTTACAAAATATTTCAATTCAATTGCATAGTTTCAAATCTTATTTTTTCTTATCTAGGGAATTAGATCTAAATTATTTCATTTTCATTGGAAAATGATGTATATTTACTTTAGAAAAATAAAGAATCTAAACACTTTACTCTTTACAAAAACATAAACATAACTCTCCTTTTTTCTACCATTTCATTTGCATATTTGTCTTATCAACACTTTCTCCTACCTTCCACCTCCTAAGAGCACTCATGTGTGAAGCTGATTTGATCTATCAACTCCTTTGAATGCTTAAAATCCCTAATTCATACTTCCATATGCCTATTATCATCAAATTAGGACATATTGATTTCTCAAACTCTATCAGACTTCAAACCTCAGTTTTAATAGAAAAAATCCTATAGAAATTGCTTTACCTGTGCAAGATTTGAAACCTTAAATATCTATAACCCTAGACTAGGGAACCTAATGCACATGTCTTGTCAATTTGACCTTATTTTTTTGTGCATAGTTCTACTATGTAGCCTTTTCTCACATCTGATTCTTGTTCTTGGCAATTTGTCTTGAAACTTCCAGATTCGGTTGTACATTACCAACTTGACCCTAATTCACCTAATTCATTACATTACCCTAAAAATTATTGTTCCTTATAGCAAAATTAATCAAAATCCTACCCAACCTACTTGGCTCTCCCTTGGGGAAACAACCAATAGTATTTCACATTTAAACTTTGTTTCATTACCAAATTACATTTTCAAGGTGTTTCCTTTTACAAATTTACCCTCTCCCAAGATGTGTCCTAAGCAAAAACTTATTATCTATCCTCCTTCTCATGCTCCTCAACCACATACTAAACATATTATTATTGGAGGTACTTCAAACTAGCCTAAACCTCCTAGTCACATCTTAAACTTTGCAAAACAACCATAACACCAAAATGTGTCACAACAACCACATTATCATGTAGTTGCTCGTATATATAATAATTGAAATAACAAACAACCAAAGAAAACACAAAACACTCCAACTTCCATTCTATTTCCCTAACCATATCTTCCCCCTACACCTCTTCTTCCTCAACATATGGGTAAAGAGTATGATCTTGTTGAGCAACTATGTAATACTCTAGCTAAGATCTCTCTTTGGGACTTAATTCAAACCTCACCTAAATACCATGAGATCCTCCAAGAGGCCTTGAAAAATATAGTGGTGTCATCTTCTATTAGAATGAATGATGTAGTAAACTTGTTCAATTGTATGCAAGAAAAAAACTTGGACATTGCATTCCCTTAACATGAATTACCTCCTCTTGAAATCCAAAACCGATATGATGCTCTCATAACTTGTCTCATTATAATCATATTATAAGATATACTCTAATCAATAATGGATCAGGTATTAATGTTTGTAGCATTGAAATTTTTCATAAGATCAACATAGATACATCTCTCATTAAAATTATTTCTCTCTCTATTCATGGATTTGATAATGTTGGTAGGTAGCCACTAGGTACAATAACACTACCTGTTAAGGTAGGGCCCAGAATTCTTCCTACCCTTATCCATGTCGTGCTTGATAATATTTCATATAATTATTCTCGGTAGACCATAGATTCATGCCATGAGGGGATTCCCATCTACCATTCACCATGAAATGAAGTTTGTATGTAATAACAAGGTCTATACCGTTAAAGCAAATAAAAAATCCAAAAGTTGTTTACAAGCCAAAATTGGACATAAAACTCTTATTTTTGAATCTCTTAGTACTTTGTTTCCATCTTCAAAAATTGAACCACTACCTTCCAATGATAATGATTCCAATGATATTAAATCACCTATTATTGCACTCTTTGGGCATGATTGGGGTTTGTTATATTTTACACCTTCTTTCATTAGGGAGTATAAAATCTCACCATTAAATCCTAAAGAAACGAAGGTTTTTTTGGTGGTATCCACACAATATTGTTCGTATTATTCTCAAAAATATAATACCAACACCATAACTCCTTCAAACAATGACAATTATTTGAATTATGCTTCATCTTCAAGTACATGTTTCAATGATGATTGGTGTTCATTAGATTTTACACCCTCCTTTGTATAAGAGTACAAAATCTCATAATCTAAACCTAAGTAATCTTTTGATTCATTTGCACAATCTTCTAAATAACTCAAACCTTCTATTTCAACTCCTTCTACATCAAAAAATTGACAAACATTGTCATACCATGATGGCAATGGGAGCTCTTTAGATTTCATCCCCCATGTGTTGGAAAAATATAACAATGACCCTCCTCCTCCTAACATTTCAAAACTTAAAAAGGATATGCATTATTGTGAAAGAATCAATTCTTCTCATGTCAATATTTCTAATCCTCTTTCAACAAATAATCATACTTCTCATTTAAAAAATACTTCTTCTCCATCTAAGTTGGAAAAAAATTATGTGGTTGGATTTAAAATTCTTTCTAAACTTGGATATAATGAAAATAGGGAAAAAGGAGTTAAGGATCTATGAAGAATACACCACACCTTGCTAAAATGGGTTTAGGTTTCCAGCCTCCTCCTTCATCTACATATCATCCTTCATCATCTAATGTATTTATGACTTCCTATGGTGACCAAGCAAACTTTTCTTTACAAGAGAAAATTTGTCTTCCTACTCCTTATCCTCTATCCAAGAAAGAGCATTTTTTTTAGGCTTATCAAAGCCCACTTGATTAATCTTCATCTTCAAACATATAAGGAATTTCATTAATATAATCAAGAAAATCATTCTTTTTGTGCATATCATTGAATGCTTGGACATTTCATCAATGAATGTTAGGCCTTGAGTAATAAATTACAACTTCTCAATTTTGGTTCTATCACTCTTCCATTTGCCAATGCCCCTATTCATCCTAAATGATAAACTCTCTTATATGGTGTTTCTCCTCACTATGTGGCATTTGCAGCTCCATATGTTTTCTCATTACCATTCATGGTGGTACAATCTTACATGCAAACATATTTCAACCATGGTAGCAATACAATAGTCTCTAGCATGGTTATCCTTTCCTATACACTTGGGGGGCAAGGATAACTAATTTTGGAGGTGTACATCCTTCTTGAGGATCTCCTCTTCCCCCTTCTTTTCCTTAAAATATCAGCATAAGAAGTATGCTAACATTTTAAGGGGGGGAATATCATCCTATTCATTTCATATATCCACACATCAACATCTTGAGAGCTTTGACTTATTTATGTGCCCCATTTGTCGTTGTGTTGATTCAAAATTTCCCCTGAGGCATGGTTGTCAATTCATCCCTCGTGACATTAGGCATTTATGTTCTTCCTAAGGCATAATTATCAAACTATGACATTAAACATTTATGTATTATTCATAGTCACCTAGCATAATGCAGCTTGCTAGCCTATGAAGTTTCTACATGGACACAACATAACACAACTTGCTAACTAGTAGATACATGTATCTCATGAGTGAACTAGCATAACATAAATTTCTAGCCTTATGGGACCTATCATCTATAATTTTACATGGAAACCTTGCATAATGCAACTTGCTAGCCAGTAGATCCATGTATCTCACGAGCCAGGTTTAGCATAACACAAATTTCTACCCTAGTGTGCTTTATGAGATCCTTATTTATCATATCCATGGTCACCTAGCATAAAAAAACTTTCTAGTGTGTGATCCATGGGGGATTTTTAATGTGCATGACTCTTTTTTTGTATTTAGAATTCATTTGTGTTTGTGCCTTCAAGAGATGATCCTTGGTGATTGAGACAACCTTACATACTAAGGTCTCCTTATCTTGTTGACTCAAACCTTTAGTGTTATATAGTGTACTAACACTATTTCTATATGATCTATGCTTCATGATGTTACATGTTTTCTCCATGTACATCTTGTGTTTGCTTCTCATGTGTATCATGTTTTCTTTGTGCATTTTGGGTGTTTTCCTTGTTTATTCTACGTGTTTGCCTCATGTATTCTGAGTTTTTTCTGTGTGTATTCCTTGTAAGCTTCATTTATTCCTTGTATGCATCATTTTTTCCTTATGTATGCTTTGTGTATTCTTTTATGTCTACTCCACTGATTTCTCATTGTATGCCTTATGCATGATCAAAAGTTTCCTTATATCTTCTTTATGTTTACCTTAATTTTGTGGATCGATAAAACCCTAAGTTTGGGTTCTATCACATCTCTCAACTTGGTTTCATCCTATCCCCTTAGAGTTTTGATAAATAAAATTATCTTCTCTATTCCTTTAGTGTGGTTATGAACATAAGATCATACCCTCACTAAAGTGGGGGCTAAATGCAGTGTAGTAATTTGTCACCCTTAATAATTTCACACTATATTGACACCATATTTTGTATATTCAATTAATTTTATTAATAATTTATCCATTTTACGTCCATATTGAGAAAATATATTAAATTCCCTAGCATCCCTAGAATTTTGAGCCAAAAATCCTTAGACATGGGTGTTGGGTGTCCTAGTCTAGAAAGGTGATTTTTAAGAATTACAAACTTTGAGTGTCGGCATTTTGTGATTTAAAAATGATCCTAAGTCAGATTATATCCAAAAAGATAAATTAGGATGGATATAAAAACAAGTTTTCCCTCTTATTTGAACATTAGAACACTCTATTATGAACTATGAGCAATTATTATGTACAAATTGTGAAGATACATGTGACTTATTCTCTACATGCTTGCTACAATAATCTATTGTGTTATGTGGCTAACCTCTTGTAGGTATTTAAGGAAATTCATGAATTATTCAGCAAATCTTTTGGAATTCTATGGTGTGACACCACTTTGACATGGGTTCCATGCCTAAGGCAACTTTATCAATTGTCATTCATTTATTACAGTCATTTATTGTTTACTTTGACTCTTCTTGACCTAGAGCACATAATTTATACCATCATCATTTATTGTTGTGGATGTGGAGACACAAAAACTAGGTTTTGACTTAGGAAACCCCCTATACAGCATAACCTTTCCCCTCTTTTTGGCTATGTTTTATAGGTTCAGGTGCAAAGATGACGTATTTCAAAAAATACAACTATATAGTGTAGACATGTAGCTTCTAGATCTTGATTCAAAGTATTCAAATCCCTCATTTTTAAAATAGGGTGCCCAATTCTCTTGTCCATGTAATTCAAGCTCAATTTTCATACGCATGTGCCTCTATGTCCGCCTCTTCCAAATCTATGTGCATTTCTATATTTTTTCATTTTTGTCTATGCAATCAATTAAATTTTTTGATCTAGGGTTTATGTTAATTATGCTCATTAAATCACACATAAAAGCTTCCCTCTTTGCAATAAAGGAACCAAACCCTAGTAGATTGGATCTCCTTTGAGGTAGTCATCCAATCATCAAACCCTAGTTGGTTTTTTTTCTAATGTTAAGCCAGAGAGGAAAGCTAAATATAGGCTAATTCACTTTTTGGATCTTATATCTCTTTCTCACTTAACAGTTTGGAGGTCTTGAAATACCTAGGGCAATCCACCAAGGGAGTATCATGAACTACTCATAAAATATTTCCCTTCATCCATAATTTCAATAAGTAGACTATTCCCTTATAGATAATGAGTTATTGACTATGATTTAACTATCATCCAATAGCTTACATTCCGAAAAATTATTTGTGAATGCATTTTTGGCATACTTTATTATGATTTAATTATGCTAATCCATGGAGATATGAAACATGAAACACATATTCAACCTTCTAGATAATGCATCAACTATAATATTATTCTTCTCTTTGACCTAATCAATATCAAAATCATACACTTAGAGTTTTATCACCCACTTTTGTTGCCACTCATTTAGATCATTTTGATTGAAAAAATATCTCAAGCCATTGTGATCAATTTTGACCATAAATTGGTCATCCCAGCCCCCATGCTTCCAATTCGAATTGGTCCAATTGGACCAGTTCTAGAACTAAAGTTGAACCACAAAGTATTTCTTGAATTTGATTAGTGTGTGCATGATGGCTAGCATTTCCTTATGATCAGGTGATGGAGAGCCATTTTTTCACATCTATGAGTTTATACAATCAAAATAAATTAGGTGATTTTTCTACATGAGAACGATCCCAATTCCTTCTCCTAATGCATCATATTTTAGCATGAAGGGAAGAGTGAAATTTGGAAAACACAAGCCCATTACCTCTTTTAGTTTTTCAAATGCTCACTATGCATCCTTAGTCTATGTGAAAGCTCCTTTCTTTATTAGGTCAATTAAGGGTGTTCCTAGTTGGGAAAAACCCTTTAAAAATTACCTATAGAAGCTAAAAGGGTCAAAAAAATCTCTTAACTATGTGAAGATCATCAGGAGAGGCTAATCCCAAATCTCTTTGAAATTCTCCATGTCCACCTATACTCCTTGTAAGAGAGGGGAACCAACCACGTTCAAGGCCCTAGGTCACGGAGGTTCAAGAGCGAAAGGCTACCCTAACTTACTTCAGCTTAACAAGATGTTGGGGAATTCGGGATGAGAATGATGAGGACTATAAAGTCCTTCAATCACCCTACAAACCCAAAATGCAAGATGGGGCTAGGCAAGCCAGTTTTGAGGTTCAACACTATGCCTCAGGAAGTTCTCTGCTCGAGGACGGAAGCACGGTCCTGGGACAGGCCAAGAGCATAAGGCTGCCCTAACTTACCTCAACTTAACAATATGTTGGGGAATACAAGATGAGAATGATGAGGACTATCACCCTACAAACCCCAAATGCAAGATGGGGCTAGGCAAGCTGGTTTTGAGGTTCAACGCTACGCCTCAGGAAGCTCTCTACCCGAGGACGGAAGTGTGGTCTTGGGACGACAACATGGCATGCCGGCGTCTCTCAAGTGTGTTGGCGTCTGTATGACCAGACAACTAAAGAGACAAGGTTGAAGCTAGGAAAACAAGCTAATGGCCCAGCTAACTACTACTAAAGGGAAAAAATAACATGATTAATTAAACAAAATACTCTGTAATGTGATAAAGTAAAAATGCAAGAGTTAGGGTGGCAAGGATGATCTCACAAAGAAACTCATTCGCTAGCTAGCTCCTTGAAAGCACGTTCACCTACACATAAAGAGGAGGAATTTTTTTGGGTGGTTGTATAGGGGCCTGCCTTAGTAAAACCCTCGTTTAGGTGTTTCCACCTCCATGGACAACCAAGAAAGTGAGATAAAGAAAATAACGTAATGAAGAACACTAAAGCAGTACAAAACAGTAAATGTGCTTACTCTACCAAGTAATAGAGGAGAGGAATGGGAAGCTTACCACATCCACCAAAAGAACTCAAGGCTAATGGGGGAGATAATAAGAGTACTCGAGCCTCTGCTACAATGTTGTGGTCCCAAACTTTCTCTACTGAAGTGATGGAGTAAAGTTGTTGTTGTAATGGAGTGCAAGAGTGTTGCTAGAATGCTTAAAGTGAATGCAAGAGAGTGTGAGTGAATTGAGTTGAAAGCTTAGAAGATGAAATAAAGGAGTAAATTTGAAGGAGAGAATGAAGGAAACAACCATATTCGGGTCGATCGGCTGATGAGGGCATTACAACTTGACCACCAATGAGAAGTGTAATGCCTCTGCAGGTCCAACTGCAGTTTTTTTCCAAGGACGTAAGCGCACCGTACGAATGTCTACACGTTGTGCGGGCATCCTAGATAGAAATTCCCCCACCAACACTCAAAAAAGGTGCCAAGTGGTATGAAAGCAGTGGGCTTAGGTGTAATTAAGCCTCCAAACTTGGTTTCCTAAGGTGGAAAAAGGAAAAAGGGGAATTTGCATAAGGGGTGCAAATTCACTCTTATACATTTTGCCCCCGCTGTAGCGAGCACGAGTACTACTAAGTGCTTCAGTAAAGTAGATCAAGGAAGGAGTAAGGTTAGAAATGTATATCTAAACCATTGAGGAAGCAGACCATGATCTAACGAACCTAAAGGTACAGGATAATCAAAGGACTTCATAGCTTCTCAGAACTATGAAGTTGAAGAAAGAAAGTGTCTTGCAGACCCGCAAACCTGCAAGGAGGCAACCCCCAAGATCTCTCACATGAAGGAAGCCCCGTGAAGTAAGCACCTTACAAGCCCGCAAACCTACAAGGAAGGTGTCCCCCAAGAACTCTCACATGGAGGATACCTCGGAAGCGCCCCCCAAGATCTCTCACATGGAGGAAGCGAGGAAAGTGCCCCATAGACCCATAGACCTATAGGGAAGGTATCCTTCAAGATCTCTCACATGAAGAATACCCAAGGAAGCACCCTACAAACTCATAGACCTATAGGGAAGGTAACCCCCAAGATATCTTGCATGGAGGAAACCCAAGAAAGTGCCCTACATGCCCGCAAACCTACAGGGAAGGTAACCCCCAAGATCTCTCGCATGGAGGAAACCCAAGAAAGCATCCTACAAGCCCACAGACCTGTAGGGGATCCACCCCCAAGATCTCTCACATGGAGGAAGCTCAAAGGAAGCATCCTACATGCTCTCAACCCTGCAGGGAGGTATCCCCCAAGATCTCTTGCATGGAGGAGACCTAGGAAAGCAGACTCCACAGAGTCAGGAAGCGGCCACATAGGAAAGTAGGCAGACAGTCACACAAACCATCAACAATTTGAAAGAATTTCAAAGGGGTCCCTAGGGAACCCGTTGTGAAGAAGGGGTACACTCAAGCGATGCACAGTTCGAAAGAAGATGTTCTCTTTCTCAAATCAATCCATCATCAAGGGATCCTTTCGAAAGATGTTCACTTCATCAAGGAATTTGAAAGGAAGAATATTCCCCCACACGAGGGGAAGGTCAATGTTGTTCTCGCTTTGGAGGAGAGTTTCAATTCCTTTCTTTACGAACCCGTGATGAAGGAAACGTATTCTATTAGGGTTCCAAGTTGTGAATGTGATTCTGAAGAAAGATTTGCGAAGATTTTTGAGAAAAGATTCGTTGGAAAGGAATGCATTTTTTGAAAATTGAAGTGTTAAAGAAAAGCGTTGCCACACATGAAAGGGACAACTCAAGAAAAGAAGAGAGAAAGATAAGAGAAAGCAAAAGAGAAAAACAAAAACAAAGGGCACATGAGTAGCCTAATGTTTCAGGGTCAAAACTGCTCATAAATATATATATATATATATGTATGTATGTATGTATGTATGTATGTATGTATGTATGTATGTATGTATGTATGTATATGTATGTATGTATGGTAATAGTATATAAATGAGTTGTCATAAATCCCTTACTATATTAGACCATTTGAATAATGCATGAGAAGACAAAGTAAAAATAAAAAATTGGGTCAACATGGAAGGGAAGGATAAATTCCCCAACACTTTGCATTGTCCCCAATTTATGAAAGTCAAGCACAAACAGAAGAATGATGATACAAATAGAAGAAGGTTTATGACACAAAACCATGCAGTATCCAAGCACCAATTATGGTGACAAGGTTCATCCAGGCACACATAGCACGAGCACGGGGGAACACATCATAAAACACACACACACACAAGATCAAGAAGAGGCCTCCTCCTAACATTGATCGACCAAGAGGTCATCTGCTTCCCACTCTAGATCATTATAGAGGGATGGAGGACAATCCTATAGTGGTGGGATGTTAAGAGGAGGAGCATCCGACCCTCCCGCAACAAGGGCCAAGGAAGAAGGCCCCACAAAGTCTTCATCATCAAGCTCTTTTGGAGCTAGGGTCAGCGATTTCGTGAAGATCGCTGACAAGGCTGAAACTTCATCCATAGAGCTAAACATGCACCCCATAGGAGCATCATGTTTAACTTCAATGGATGGGGCATGTTGCACCTAAGATTCACCGCTAGGCTTGTCGAATGACTTGGGAGTAGTGAAAACTCAAGGGAAGTCGGGGCTAGTTTCCTCACTAGGACAAAACAAGTCAACACGGGATCACCTTGTGAAGAGGGTGGGGTCCTCTTACGTCCTTCTTTACTAGAAGGACCACACTCCACATTTTTATTCATCGGAGGAGATGAACTCCCCAAAGATGAGGCTAGAGGTGTAGAGGAAGAGGAGGAAAGAACTATAGTGGATACAACCGAGGTATTAATCATATCCATGGGCTTTGGGAAATGCCAGATATCTAGAACAGACATCAGCAAAGGCAGCTCCACCGAAGGAGCGATAAACACCTATACCCCGTTGGGGTTAGGCACATTAGTACTCACAGTGGAAGCCAGAAGCAACATGAAACCAGACTGAATAGAAGCAGAAGGAAGGGAAGAGGATGACACTGTAGGAGGCCCTAAAGTAGGGGCGGCCATCTCTTCCTCCTTCCTTTGTGAGGTGACCTGCTCAGCCAAGAGAGCCTTTCACTAGCGCTTGCGCTCGCACAAAAGGTGGTTTCTACAACTCTTTGAGTTGGAGGTTGGAGGCTGCAAAGGAGCAGAAGGCTCCTACTCAACTATGGGAACATCCACTACAGTCATCTCTGGTGGAGGAATGGATTCCTGAACGAGAGCAGGATGAATAGGTTGAGAAGCAGTGGGGGGAGTCATCTCAAGAGCCTCGGCAGTAGACCTCTTCCCATTCACTACTTTAGGAGCAGGAGCGGTAGGAGGCTATAGATCAAACTCCCTTTGGGAACCTCTCTTTCTTCCATATAAGTAATACCACAGTCTGAGGTATTCGTTAGGGAGATCTGAGATCCCAAGCTTGGGCCTGTGCCAAGGAGGTATCATTGAACTCAGCGGATAGCCACTGGGCCGACTCATCCAGTACTCTTTCCAGGAAAGGGGGGAGGATGAGGTAGTTTGGGGAAAGGTAACCTTCTCTTTTCCTTTACCGGAAGGAGAGAGAGCTAGTGTGGACTTCTCCTCTCTCTTCTAGGAAGGGAGAGTAGTCGGTGTAGGCTTCTCCTTCTTCCCTCGTGAGGAGGAGGCGACAGATTGATATCTCATAGGAAGGGTCAGTTTTGGCCATCCCTTGCCCCCAATCTTATACTTTACATAATTCTTGTAAAGTAGGTCCATTCTCAGAGGAATCAAACTGACTGGGGTGGGCCAAAAGGGATCCAAAAGATATCCACCATGGGACACCAAGGGTTGATATCCAGTGTCATGCACTACATGCATGACACCTTCGTGAGAAAATTTTAAACACTTGTGAACAACGGAGGCGATTCCATTCATGGAAGGTAGCCAAGGTATGCCTAGCTTCAGCCTAAATAGATCTAACTCTGGAATAACATCGAAAACCATGTCAACAAACCTAGGTCCAACTAGGATGGAAAAGGTTATCGAGCCATAGGGTTTGAAACACATACCATCGTGCGTACAAATGGTAGATTTTGTTTCTTCATATTCTTCCCTCTATAATGAATTTAATACCAATGTTTCCTCCGTGATGAAATTCAGATGACTTGCAGGATCTACCAAGACCCCTGTCACAATGTTACCATTGAGGCAAGCAGGAATGTAGAGGGGAGAGGGCTTTTTGTTTAAGGGAAAGTCTTGTGATGTGAATGTTATGTTCGGTGAACTGGGTGCAGGTAGAGCAATAGACGTCACCGTGACCATGTTAACATAGGCCTCGAGTTGAGTAATAGAATTAGTAGGATCGATAATCATGTTAGCAAAATGTGACAGAAATGGGTCCATGTATATCTTCAATTCACTATTAGCTTTCACCACTGATTTGTTAGCATTTTGTTTACTCCCATCGAGATGAATAGTACCGTCCTCGATGCGGTCCTATATCTCATGACGCAATTGAATAGAACATTCGGTATCATGTCCATTAACTCTATGGTACTAACAATAAGTGCTCCCATCATACCAATTAGGTTAAGGCTCCTTAAGAGGCTTAGGACTTGGCAAGGTTACGATCTTATCCTTCAACAACTTTTGTAAGATAGAAGAATAAGATTCTGATAACTTTGTGAACTTTCAGTTACGTCTGAGGTCGTTGTCATCAACAGTGGCTACTACATTCATAACAGCCTTACCTTTCCCAGAGAATGATATGATGGACTTTCCCTCAGAATGGGAGCTTGAGGAGGATCCCCTAAACTAAACCACCATTTGTTGGTATTCTCATAAGGTTGCACACAAATGCGCGAAAGAAGGGTACTTCATAAGGGCGAACTTCTCTTGCCAAGGCCTTTATAAGTTCCCTATGAATACCTTATATACATTAGAATTGGGCAGCTAATACAAGATTTGTGAAAGAAGTGTTTGATAGTGTGCTATAAAATTAGTGATTTTTTCATTATCTCCTTGTTTACATCGAACGAGATCCGAGAAGGTCATCTTCAACCCAATATTAGCTTGAAATTGTCTAAGGAATTGATTTACAAGTTGTTCAAATGAGAAAATAGAATTGTCAAGAAAGGAGCAATACCACTTGAGTGTTGTATCCTTGAGTGATCAGGGAAACAACTTCACCATTAATGCATCGTGGTGGAAGAAGTCGGTGCACAAGGCATTAAAAGAAAACACATGTGTTTGCGGATCCCCTTTACCATCATATTTTTCAAATTTAGGGATCTCCATTCCTTGCGGGAAGGGAGTGTTCAAAAGTGCAACTAACAACAGGTTGTGTCGAAAGAAGGGCTGAAAGATAGGTTGGGCAAAGGCTTGGGAGAGACTCATCAACTGGCTCTGCATCTTACCCATATTTTGAAGGAGGCTATTTAGAATAGGGTCATTAGAAGATAGAGGGCCAAAGGAACCTCCTTCAGAACCACTGTCGAAGCCTCCTCCAGAACCGCCACCAATGTGACCTTCGCCAGAACCACTACCAAAGCCACCCCCACTAGTAGGGCCTCCGCTGAAACCACCTCTGCTTCCAAAGCCACCACCATGACCTCCACCGGAACCACCTCCACTAGCACCACCTCCACTACCAAATCCACCACCACTACCAAAACCTCCACCACTCATCCCACCAAAACCTCCACCACTAGAGGTGACAAGAGGCGTGAAGCTAAAGCCCAAAAGGACCTTGTTTACTTTGATAGTTTCGGGTTTCTCGAAGACATAAGGGATGTTGATAGAAGGGATTACATTGGCCATGTAGATAGACATGGGAGGCATCGATACTCCTAGTTTTCCTTCATAATCCTCAAAATTGGCTCCTCGTATAATGCTAGAAGTGTTTGAGGGAGCACATGCTTCTATCAGACTAGTAAGACTAGCCAGGAGTTTTAAGCTTGTTCAATCTTTTTCGATCATGTAATTATAGTTTACTAATGACTCGAGCGAACCTAGCCATCTTCGAGATTCTTTCCAAATGATTTTCCAAAGTGTCCAACCCTTTGCTAAGGGTGGAAACATATTTTGAAGGAATTTTAATAGCCTCATAATCATCCACCAACAATGGTGTAGGGGATGCAGGAGGAGTGGGGATGTGCTCAGTCTCGTCAGAGAATCCTATCTCGCCTCCTGAAAACTACTCCTGCGTGGCTACACTAACAACGGGACCGAAGAAAAGGCCTATAGAGAAACTAGTAGTTTCCTTCATCCTTTCCATCAGGAGGTTTCGTACACTTCTCCTAATGATATACCTAAAATTTGTAGACTGGGTTGTGATGCTCATAAACCTTCACAACACTCAGGAACACAACAGTCGCAGAGTACACGAGAGAGGTTTCAACACCAACATATGAACAAATGTTGGTTCACGTCGGGTTCACCAAAAATGTAAGAGAGGGGGACCAACCATGTTCAAGGCCCTAGGTCACGAAGGGCCAAGAGCGGAAGGCTTCCCTAACTTACCTCAGCTTAACAATATGTTGGGGAATGCGGGACAAGAATGATGAGGACTATAAAGTCCTTCAATCACCCTACAGTCCCGAAATGCAAGATGGGACTAGGCAAGCCGGTTTTCAGGTACAATGATATGCCTCAGGAAGCTCTCTACCTGAGGATAAAAGCACAGTCCTGGGATGACAACGCGACGCGTTGGTGTCTCTCAAGTGCATTGGCATCCTTATGACCAAACAACTAAAGAGATAAGGTCGAACCTAGGAAAACAAGCTAACGACCCAGCTAACTACTACTAAAGGGCCAAAATAACATGATTAAGTAAACAAAATACTCTCTAATGTGATAAAGTAAAAAAGAAAGAGTTAGGGTGGCAAGGATGATCTCACAAAGAAACTCATTCTCCAGCTAGCTCCTTGAAAGCACGTTCACCTACACACAAAGAGGAGGAAAAATGTTGGGTGGTTGTATAGGGGCCTGCCTCAGTCAGATCCTCACTTAGGTGTTTCCACCTCCACGGACAACCAAGAAAGTGAGATAAAGAAAATAACATAATGAAGAACACTAAAGAACTACAAAACAATAAATGCACTTACTCTACCAAGTAATAGAGGAGAGGAATGGGAAGCTTACCACCTCCACCAAAAGCACTCAAGGCTGATGGGGGAGATAATGAGAGTACTCAAGCCTCTGTTGCAATGGTGTGGTCCCAAAATTTCTCTACTGAAGTGATGGAGTGAAGTTGTTGTTGCAATGGAGTGCAAGTGTGTTGCTAGAATGCTTGAAGTGAATGCAAGAGAGTGTGAGTGAATTGAGTTGAAAGCTTAGAAGATGAAATGCTTGTTGAAGGAGTGAATTTGAAAAAGAGAGTGAAGGAAACAACCATATTCAGGTCATTCGGCCGAAGAGGGTGAGAAGTGTAACGCCTTTGTAGGTCCAACCGCAAAGAATCTGCCAGGGATGTAGGTGCACCGCGCGAGCGTCCCAGACAAAAAATCCCCCACCGACGCTCAAAAAAGGCACCAAGTGGGATGAAAGCAGTGGGATTAGGTGTAATTAAGCCTCTAAACTTGGTTTCCTAAGGTGGAAAAAGGAAAAAGGGGAATTTGCATAAGGGGTGCAAATTCACTCTTATACACTCCCTTTGCATTGATGCTATGAGGTCTAGATACAAGATCTTTGTCATAACCAACTCACACTTTGACTCCATGGAAAATAACATTTGTCCTTCTAAAATTCCCATTACTTTATCAATATGTTATAGGTGCTCCTCCTAGTTTTGTTGTAGATCAAAATGTCATAAAAGAAGACAAGGATGAAATTTATCAATTTATTATAAAAAACCTATTTCATGCATGACTAATAATTTGTTGGAGCATTTATCAAACCAAATGACATGACTAAAAACTCATACTACTTGTAATGACATCAAAAAGTTGTCTTGTGAATATCCTCCTCTCAAACTCTGATCTAATGCTAGCTTGATCTAAGGTTTATTTTTAAAAAATAGTCTACTTATTGAAGCTCATCTAGTAATTCATTGATCTTGGGAATGAGGTAATAATTCTTGATAGTATTTTTGTTCAATGATCTATAATTGATGCACATCCACATTGTGCCATCTTTTTCCTCATCAAAACCATAGAAGAATCAAAGGGACTTGAGCTAGGTTTGATAAACCCCATTTCTAGTTGTTCAAAAATGGCCTTTTTTAATTTACTCATGTCTCCTAGGGTCCAATGGTAGGGAATAGTGTTGACAATATTAACACCCTCCTCTAGCTAAATGCCATGCTCGAAGCCTCTATCTAGTGGTATCCCCAAAGGAATGATATTGAATACTTTATTTTTCTTTTCCAAGCTTTTATGTACCTCTATATGATATGCTTTCTTCCCTTCTGATGGTTTTGTTACAGTCACTAAACACTGAGCTGCTCATGTGACTTGTCTATGATAGAAAATAATCTCCATTTTATTAACTAATACAAATACTTAACACTTTATTTTTCATTCCCCATAGTGCACCTTCTTTTCCTTCTAACTAAAAATTTAATTCGATGGTCTGGAAGTTTTGTGTGATATATCCTAATGAGTGTAGACACTAGATACCTTGGGCCATATTTTTGTCTCCTATGCTAATAACATAGATTGTGTATCCTCCTAGATTAAGATTCAATTAGGCAATATTTCTCTTGCATTAGATGGTAAAACCGTCAACCACCATAACACCAAATCCTTCAAATTCCTCCATCTTGAGGTCTAACTTGGCCACTAGTCCCTCATCAATGAGGTTATGACTAAAACTATTGTCAATAAATATATAATCACCCTTTGACCTTTTAGAACTCCACATATGTGAAAGGGTTTGTACCTCATAGTACCAAACAACATGGAAAGAGTGCCTCTTGAGATGACCTCTTCCTCTTTTTTTGATCTTCTTCTCCAATATCCTATTTAAGTTCATCTCCACTCTATGGTTTGGGTTCCTTAAATCCAAATTCCTCATTAGGAATTACCTCGATGTAATGCACTTTTCTCTTCCCAAGACATCTATGTCAACATGACCATGGCTCCTTACAACTTAAACACAACTTATTCCTTTCAATTCATTCTTCACCTCAATTTCTAGCCTTGATGGAAAACTCTTAATCGGTTATACATTTTGTGAAAGGACTTCTTTGGAATGAAGGTTTTGGTTTAGAAATTATTCACTCTTAATCATTTATCATTTTGTGAAAGGACTTCTTTGGAATGAAGGTTTTGGTTTAGAAATTATTCTTTGGCATAGAATTCTAGTGCCAAAGCCCACTTGATGGCCTCTTATAGGGAAGGTGGTTCAAAATCCTTGACCAATCCCTTGAGATATTCAATTGACCCTTTGATAAAGAGAATAGTCAATATTTTATTTATGGTGTCTAGCACCATCACCAACAACTTTTGAAACTATTACAAGGTTCTTCATTGAACCACACTATTTGAGTTGAGTCAAATATTTGAAATAAACTTTAGGATCCTTCCAATCAAACCTTTGTATCAAAAGTTTTCAAAACTCATCTAATGAGGTGATGCATATATGACCTTGAGTGATTAGACCATGGTACCAACAATCATGTGTAGTACCCTCCAAATGTACGGTAGAAAAAAATATTTATATTCATTTTTTATTATTAGTTTGAAGGATAGGTATGTCTCTAGCTTCTATACCCACACACAATCTAATAATCTATTAAATCCATCATAAGGAGAGAGTGTCAAATTTCCCAAATCTTTCTCATGTCTCCTTAAAATACTTGCATCTTAGGCTCATGTCTTTAACCATTTTTGGAATTCTTCATGTTCATATAATTGGTGACTAACATTTCACTTCAAATATTCTCATGAAAAGTTATGTAAATAAAAATTATGCATGACAAGCCCTAATATCATCAAATAACGATTTCTCAACTTCAAGTTTGGAGCCTCCACCTCCTTATTTAGAAAGGCAGGTTAAGTTTTTCTTACAACTAAAATAAGAATAGTCTTTTGTGTGTGGCTCAAAGTGGCATCCAAATTATTACCCTCATAAGAACTTGCTTCACCCATTGACTATCTAGGCATATTCATATGATTGTCCATCTTGTGAAGCAATTATGCCATCATATCAATTATCATATCAAACTTTCTTTTTTCCAACCCTCTAGGTTGTCATTTATGTTTGTTATCCTCTCTTTCTATGATATTTTTATGCTCTACAATAGGTTCTATAGGAGATTATCGAGTCTCTAAACTCTATAGATTTTTTTTTGATCTCATGTAGGTGATATCTAGTTGTTGTATAATTGTACTACATAAAAATAAAACATGCAAAGTTGAATTATAAACACATGGGATAACCAAATCACTAGCTCTGATACCACTATAATGTCTTAGACCAACATAGTAATGAAAATCTAATTCTTAACCTTCCACTTGAATACTTATTGGTTGAAAAACAACACTATCAAGACATATTATTTAATCAAATCTTTGATAAATCATATTTAATTTAATGTTAATACATCAACACTTTCATTACACTTCAATCAATAATGACAACATAATACTCGATCTTCTTATTATATTGAACAACAAATATAGATGCAATTCTTGTTCTCTTTCCTATTACATTGATGAATGTATTACATTCAAATTATTTTGCAATAGCATGTGATTCATACGAGCAAAAATGGTAAGTCAAATTAATATAATGTAGCTAGAGTTCATGTTTAGTGAAGCTCAAATATGAACTCTATATGAGATCACCCTCCAAAATTACCAAGGTTTTTGTCCTTAGATTCCCACACTTAAACACAAATGCTCAAAAAGGATTCTTAAAAGAATTTGGTGAATTGTAGATGATGATCCCAAATGTTTTTTTTTACTTTTATATCCTCCACAAATAAAATAGGTTAGCCACCATGCACACCCACAACTTCAAATTTGAATAGTGATCATGGGTAAGAAAGATTCCACTTTGAAAGTGATGTCAACAAAATGGGTAGGTATGCCCTTTGGTAGGATCTTAGTGATTGGATAAACATTAATAGGGGGTCACGTTGGCTGGTGGTTGGAGACTTCAACTCTCCTTTGTATCCTTTGGAGAAAAGTGGAGGGCTTGTGGACTCTGACAGTATGGTTGATCTGGAGAATTTTCTGAGTAACACCGGCTTGGTTGACATTGACTTGTTGGGTCAATCATTCATGTGGACCAATAGGAATCTTGGGGATGGTTTGATCCGGGTCAGACTTGTCAGATTTCTTTGTTCTCACAATTGGATAGCTTTGCTCAATGCTAATCTGGTTGCACGGCCTTGTACTGTCTTTGATCATAACCCTCTGCTGTTAGTCATGAATGAATTGTCTGCTATGTGACCCTTTCCTTTCTGGTTTGAGATTATGTGGAAATCCCATCCTGATTTTAGGAATAAAGTTGTTGAATGGCGGAATATCCTTGTACATGGCTCCCCTATGTTCAAGATTTTTAACAAACTTAAGAATGTTAAAAATATGGTGAAGGGTTGGAATAAGAGAATTTTTGGAGATTCCTTTCTGAAAAAAAAAAAGAGCCTTAGGAGATAAGTTGAAGGTCATACAAAAAAGAATGGAAGAGCGAGATGTTAGCCTACTAACATGTAACCAAGAAAGAGAGAGTCGTGTGGAATGGGAAATTTTTTTAAAGGAGATATTCTGGAAACAAAAATCTAGAGTCCAATGGCTACAGGAAGGTGATAGGAATACCTCTTTTTTTCATGTTTCTTCCCTTAAACACAAGAAAAGGAACCATATTACTAAGATTCAAAATAAGCAGGGGGTCTTGGTTAGCACGCCCTCCCAGATTAGGCTTGTGGTGTCTGGTTACTTTCAAAAGGCTTATTTGGCTCCTAATGATGCCCCTAATTTGGCTATGGACAACTTGTTGTTGGACCCTCTCCCTTCCACCCTAACCTGAGATGATAATAACAACATCCTTTTTGTTGTCACTCCTGAGGAAGTCTGAACAACTATTTTTAGTATAGGTTCCTATAAGGTTCCTGGCCCATATGGGTTCCCCCTAGCTTTCTTCCAGATATTTTGGGATATTGTTGAGGGGGACCTTGTCCTGGCAGCCAGTGATTTCTTCAAATCTAGTAAGATCCTCAAATAGTTGAATAACACCTTTATTTCCCTTGTTCCCAAGGTTACTAAACCCCGGTCTATGATTGACTTTAGTCCCATAAACCTCTGCAATACCATTTACAAGATCTTCTCTAAAATCTTGGTGAACCACCTGAAACCCTTGCTTGAAAAAATGATAAGCCCTACCCAAAAAGGTTTTGTTTCAGGTCATCATATCTTGGATGCTGCCATAACCACCCATGAAATTTTACACTCCATGGACAAATGCAAAAATTCCATTATAGCCTTCAAATTGGATATTTCAAAAGCGTATGATAAGGTGTTATAGGACTTTATTACCAAAATACTTTCGAAGTTTGGTTTTGAACAAAGGGTGATTAACCTCTTGATGGAATGCATTACCACTGTGAGATACTCTATTTTGTTTAATGGCCCCCCTTTGGTTTATTCAATGTTGGGAGAGGTATCAAACATGGTGATCCACTCTTGCCCTATTTGTTTATCATGGTCACAGATATATTGAGTAGGAACATATCCAAACTGTTGTCGGAGGGCTCCATAAAGGGGGTTAAACCTACCACTTCGTTGGAACCCGTTGTTATCTAAAAATTCGTTGATGATATAATACTCTTTGGGAAGGCTTTAGTTATTGAAGCCAGAAAATGGAAAAGTTTCCTTAGTAATTATGCTACTTGCTCTGGCCAGTGTGTAAATTATAATAAAAGCCTGATTTACTTCTTCAACAACACTCCTGCTCTCCAAGCTCAGGTGATTGTTGTCCTTGGTTGTGTGAGTGGCTCTCTCCCTTTAATGTATCTAGGGCTACCCCTTACAATCAAGGAAGTCACTCCTACCTTTTGGAACACAGTTCTCGAAAGGATCCAAAGGAAATTGGAGGGGTGGAAAGGCTCCATTCTCAGCCATGCTGGTAAGTTGCAACTTATGTCTGCTACTCTTCAAGGGATCCCTATCTACTTCCTTTCTATCTTTAAGATCCCTAGATATATTGCTGAGAAGTTTGAAAAAATTCAAAGGAACTTCTTATGGTCTGGGATAGAGGAAAAGAATAAGTTTTCTCTAGTTAGCTAGGACAAAGTTTGTATGCCTAAATCTTATGGTGGGCTTGGAATCATGAATTTCCAATGCACCAATAAATCCTTACTTGCTAAGGTTGGTTGGGACCAATTAAGGAATAAAAAGGACTGGTGCAAGATCATGAATGCTAAGTATCTTTACAATATACCCATGATTAAATTCCTCTCTGATGATCACCCTTTTGGATCTCTGGCATGGAAGAACATTTGTAGAATGTAGGGGTTGCTCATGTCCGAGATGAAATGGAAGCTTGGGAATGATAATAACATCATATTTTGGGACGAACCTTGGTTGCTTGACTCCCCCCTTTCACACTCTAATTCTAGGAACCTAATGAGACTTGCACAACTCTTCTTTGGTAATTACATAAGTGACTACCTTCTTGGTCAACCGGGTGCTAGGTGGTGGAAAGATTTACTTCTTTGCTACCCTTTGTCCCCAAAGTTGTTTAATTTGGCTAAGTATCTACAAGAGTTTCTCTCCCTCACTAGATTACCTCTATCCAACTTTGAGGATGAATTCTATTGGATCAAAGATAGGCAGGGAAATCTTTCGATCTGAATGGCTTACAATCTGCTATCAGTTCAGGGTGATGATAATGGACCTTGGAGACAGGTCTGGAATAGGCACATGATTATGAAAATCAATTTATTTTGCTGGATGACCTATCATAACATGATCCTA
This sequence comes from Sequoia sempervirens, assembly GCA_007258455.2. Lineage (NCBI taxonomy): Eukaryota > Viridiplantae > Streptophyta > Pinopsida > Cupressales > Cupressaceae > Sequoia > Sequoia sempervirens. Next base: position 38,094 of record VDFB02003805.1, on the reverse strand, counting down.
ACTTAGCATAACCTAAGGAAAAAGGGGATTTCAAATCCCAAATAGGTTTTTGTTGTGTAAATGCAATGAAGAGTCTGTTGATTATTTATTATTGCACTGCCCATTTGTTGTTGGTGTCTGGGAGCTAGCTTTTGAGAAGTTGGGAACCCACTGGACCATGTGTAGGGACATCAAATCCTTCATTTTGGGTTGGTTTGGGCCCTTTCAACATCCTATCCCTAGAGATATTTGGAACTAGGTCCCCCTCATCATCTGTTGATGCTTGTAGAAAGAGAGAAACAATTGAATATTTAGGAATATTGAGATGAGCCCTAAGGAGGTATTTGGAATAGGGCTAAGACTTGTTTCTAAAAATGTTTCAATTTACAATGGGAAAACCCCAGACAAAGCTCCTACTGAGTGGGAGATCAAAATGGCTAAATCTTGGAATAGGAATCTTAAGATCAACTCCTTTGAAAAATCTAAGGTCCAAGCTAGGCGAGACACAATTTGGAAACCCCTAGATCGTGGATGGCATAAAATCAATTTTGATGGTGCGAACAAGGGGAACCCAGGCAGGGCTAGCATTGGGGGCATTATTAGGTATAGCACTTGGGTAATTTTGTGGCTAGTTACTCGAGGGTATAGGGATTCAGACCTCCATGACTACGGAAGCTAGGGCACTGCTAAAGGGCATCTAGTTAGCTGTTACTATGGGGATAAAGAAACTATAAGGAAATCTAGATGCGTAAACAACTCTTCTAACGTCAAAACCTCAGAGAAGAATCTAGATATACTTTTAATTTTTAAATTTCAGTTCAATTAAGATGTACTATGAAGTAAATAATAGAAACAAAGTATTTGACATTCACACAGGAACACCATATATACATGGGAAAACCCTTACGGGAGAAAAACCCACCACACCAAGAGAAATCACTTTGTATTACAGTAATGGAGATTACATACAAATGTCAGACTTATCTTTTTGGTGTCTGTTTACAACAACATTCACCATGAACAATCTTGTACAGGAACCTTCAAATTACAATCTTTTCATAATAGAATTCACTTTGATACAATTCGAACTATTCACACACAACTATTGATCGAACCAACCGAATCACTACAGAGATTAAAAACTATATTCATGTCATTCCTGGCTGTTGAGCTTCCTCACAGAACTGTCACAATGAACTTTCTCCCAATGGTTCCAATTCAGCTCCTCTGATTGGCCAAATACCAGCCACGTAGATAGTCATCGCTCGGTCAGAAGAAACAAAATTTGTTGGCATCTCGGTGAGACACTAACAGTGTCTCACCGATGCCACAAATTCTTCATATCGATGTTGCCAAGAGTCGTTTCCATCGGCAAGAGGTTTCACCAAGCTTACAACTTGTATCGGCTTTAGTTTTCCTTTCGGCAAGACTATCGCTCTTGCCAAGACATCCCAACGAGCCTTCTTGTGTTACATCGAGTTTAGGAGACTATCGCTAAGACTTCCTTATGTCACCAAGACCTCACACCGACGTTCTCTACATGTATCGCTATCGCCCAGACTCAACGCTTTCGATGAGACGTCATAACGAAGCTCCACAAGTCACATAGACGTGAGTTTTCCATTTTGCAAGAGTATCGTTCTTCGCCAAGACCTCACACCGAGTCACCACGGGTTATACTGAAGTCATATGTTATACCGAGCTCCAAAGAATACTCAGCAAGACATATCAATATCGCCAAGAGGTTTCTCCGAGATCACACATGTCACCCCGAAGTCATCAACAGTTGCCAAGACATATCACCTTCGTCGAGAGTTCTTATCAAACACATATATGTTACATCGAAGACCTCTCATCATTGGCGAGACTCACCAATGTCGCTGGGACTTCACACCGAACAAAGCCTTTCAGCCAAAGATCTTTCCGATATATGATTGAATGGCCTATTAGCCAGAGATCTTCATAGGCACTAAGAGGTCACACTGAAAGCAACCTGTCATAGCGATATGAACTTTCGGTGAGACAAAAACTAGGTCACAGAAACCTGTACAAAACATGATGTTCCAAACTGCTAGTTGGCCAGACATAAGAACTGTCACATTGACTTGGCTCCAATGGAGGTTTTAGCCTGTGATGATTGAGGCATACTTTTCCAACAATCTCCCACTTGATGAAGATCACACAGGCACCTCCAGAGCACAATAAAAATTAATGAAAATCATGGGCACTAAGGCCCATCGAACTGGCACACCACCTGAACTTGTTTGTGCTCACTGGCTTCATCAATGAATTTGCAACATTCTCCAGAGTATCAACCTTTTCCAAACTGACCTTTCCATCCTCCACCATATCTTGTACAAAGTGGTAATGTACATCAATATGTTTTGTCCTGGCATGGAAAGTTTGATTCTTTGCTAGACAAATTGCACTGTAACTGTAACAGAAATTAGTTATTTCCCCTACATCAAAACCAATGTTAGAACACAAATGTTTCAACAAAACTAATTTTTTACAAGCATGAGTAGCTTCCATGTATTCAACTTCTATAGTGGAGAAAGTGACTACATCCTGTTGCTTACTCATCCAACTCACTGCATCACCATTCAACATGAAAGTATATCCACTGGTGGATCTCCATCATCGTCCTCTACTCCAATTAGAATCTACATATCCACGAATGCTGAGTCCTCTATGATTCAACCAAGTTTCCATGATAACAAAAAGAAAAATCTGAAGTTCCCTCAAATATCTAAACACTCTCTTCACAGCATCCCAATGTATCCTTCCAGGATTTTCCATAAATTGACTAAGAACTCCCACTGCTTGGGCAATGTCTAGCCTTGTACAGACCATTACATACATGAGACTGCCAACCACACTAGCATAGGGTACACTGGTCATGTCCTCCATCTTAGTAGGAGATTTTGGACAATCCTCAACAGATAGCTTCGTTCCCTGCAAGACTGGAACCACTAGTTGTTTGCAATCATTCATACAAAATCTCTCAAGAACAGTCCTTATATACTTACTCTGATTGAGCCATAGTTTTCTATTCTTTCTGTCCCTAGTTATCTCCATCCCCAGAATATACCTTGTTGCACCAAGATCTTTCATTTCGAACTTAGTAGACAACTAAGACTTAAGATCAGAAATCATTAGCTTACTATTGCCTATGAACAACATATCATCAACATAGAGAGCAATAATAAGTACTCGATCACTTTCAGCTTTATAATATACACAGTGATCAGATTTTGATCTCACAAATCCCAAAGACAATACATAAAAGTATCAAATTTATAGCTCACATTCTAGGTGATCAGCTTTAACCCATACGTAGCTGCCCTCTTTACCCTATATACCAGTTTCTTTGTAATTTCTCAACAAAGTGCTCACATGTTAGGGATATATAGATTTCTTCTTCAAGATCAACACCACATGAAGAAATGTTGTCTTCATCCATCCGCTTTGACTCTAAGTCATACGCTATTTAGTGACAAAAGAACCATAGATGTCACTTTGCTACAAGAGAAAATATTTCCCATAATCGACCTCAATTGAATAACCCTTTGCAACCAAATTTCCCACCTTTGTAATTTCTACACCGCTATCCGCACTAATTTTCTTCTTTAAATACCCATTTTGTAGCTAACAACATTTCTCGGCTTTGAAAAGGATACCCGACCTGTGTGTTTCATTCTTTTCTAATGATGCCATTTCTTCATTCATGGCTTCCAACTAAGAGTCTGAATCAGACATTCTAAATGCCATTTTTACAGTCTTAGGCTCATTAGTGCTAGAAATTAAAGCATAGGCACAAGTAGAATCTATTAAAGAGAACCCATACCTTATCAGTTATGCTTTCTTTCATGAGTTGACCTCCCTACTTATAGTATCTCCAAATGAGGCTGAGGTTCTTTTCTTCTTCCTTCAACTATCGTAATCACTTGAGCTCTCACTCTAGGCAGGGTACATTTGGAATTTCAATTCCTCTTCTCTCGTAGGAGGAATCAAAGCTACATCCTTATTTTTCTCGACTTGTCTCAATCGTGATCCAATGTGGAAGGTTTCAGCTCACAAAAGATTACACTTCTACTATATACAACCTTCTCTATATCAGGATTCCAAAGCTTGTATCCTTTTATGACAACACTATAGCCAATAAAAATACATTTGACAGCCTTGTTCTCCAGTTTAGATCTTTTCACATCCGACACATGAGCATATGCCTCATAGCCAAAAACACGAACATGTCTAAGAGAGGGCTTCTTACTAGACCACGCTTCCAAAGGTGTTTTCTCAACAAGAGCAGAATTTGGAGAATGATTTATTAGGTAACATGCAGTAGATACAGCCTCAGCCCAGAACTTCTCCTCCAAGCAAGCACTATTGAGCATACTTCGAGCTCTATCCATCACTGTCCTATTGAACCTCTCTGCAACTCCATTCTGCTGTGGAGTATAAGGTGTAGTCTTATGTCTTTTAATCCCATGGTCTTTGCAATACCTCTCGAATTCATTAGAACAAAATACACCGATTATCAGTCCTTAAGCATTTTATTTTTCTACCAGTTTTATTTTCAACAAAATTTTTAAATTCTTTAAACCGACTGAATACTTCTGATTTACTTTTCAAAAAATATACAAATGCTCTTCTTGAGTAATCATCAATAAACGACACATAGTATCTTAACTTAGACAAAGAAGGAACATCCATTGGATCAAATACATCCGAATGAATATAATCTAGCAAACCAGAAGATTTATGAAAACTGGAATAAAAAGAAACACGGTGCTGCTTTCCATATATACAATGCTCACATAATTCAAATTCGAGATTACAATCTTCAAGCCCCTCAACTAGGTTTTTATTCTTCAAGGTTTTTAAACCTTTTTCTCCTATGTGGCCTAACCTATGATGTCAGAGCATAGTCTTCTCTGCTGGAAGTTTTACTTCCATAGAGTTTACATAATTAGGGAT
>VDFB02003805.1:0-33115 GCA_007258455.2 Sequoia sempervirens | reverse complement strand
GAGCCTTATCAGCCCCTTATACTTTCTATCTGCAAGGTCCCAATCTTCTTACTTCATGCCTGTAGGTTTAGTTCTAGACACTGTAAGCCACATATCACGATCAACTAGAAGATCCTCCATCTTGAGTTTCCACAACTCAAAGTTACTGCCGTTGAACTTCTCTATTTCAAACTTTCTAGACGTGCTAGCCATCTCAACCTGTAATCAAAAATAAAAAAACTCTACAAGACTCCCCACTTGGAGCATAATTGACTCAAAAAAGCCGACACCCACAGGGATAAACACAAGCTGTCTAGGCTTTGATACTGCGCTGAGGCTAGATCACGAGGAAACAACTCTCCTAATGTCAAAGCCTGGAGGAAGAATCGCGGATATACTTTTAATTTTTTCAATTTTAGGTTCAATTAAGATGCTATGAAGTAAAATAGCGAGAAACAAAGTATTTGACATTCACACAAGAACACTGAATATCGTGGGAAAACCGCTACGGGAGAAAAACCCCACCACACCAAGAGAAATCACTTTGTATTACGGTAGTGAGGATTACGCATACAAATGTCGGACTTATCTTTCTAGATTATGCGGTTTACAAGCGGCATTCACCATGAACAATCTTGTACATGAACCTTCAAATTACAATCTTTTCATAATGAGAATTCACTCTGCGATTTAATTCAGACTATTCACACCTGTTGTTAGTCGAACCAACGAGATCACTCTGAGATTACAAAGCTATATTCGTAACTGGATTTCATTTCCATTAGGATTCCTCGCATCACAATGGTAATCTCCCAATAGTTCAATTAAATCCTCTGATTGGCGGAATACCGACCACATAGATAGTCATCGGCTCGGTCAAAAGAAACAAGCTTTGTTGGCATCTCGTTGAGACCATACTTGATGTCACCGATGCCCAAAAGCTTCATATCGATGTCGCCAAGAATCGTTTCCATCGGCAAGAGGTTTCACCGAGCTTACAACTTGTATCGGCTTCAGTTTTCCTTTCGGCAAGACTATCGCTCTCACCAAGACATCCCAACGAGCCTTCTTGTGTTACACCGAGTTCAGGAGACTATCGCTAAGACTTCCTTATGTCGTCAGGACCTCACACCGATGTTCTCTACATGTATCGCTATTGCCCAGACTCAACGCTTTCGGTGAGACGTCATAACAAAGCTCCACAAGTCACATAGACGTGAGTTTTCCATTCGACAAGAGTATCGTTCTTCGTCAAGACCTCACGCCGAGTCACCATGGGTTATACCGAAGTCGTATGTTATATTGAGCTCCAAAGAATAGTCGGCAAGACATATCAATATTGCCAAGAGGTTTCTCCGAGATCACACATGTCACCCCAAAGTCATCAACAGTCACCAAGACATATCACCTTCGCCAAGAGTTCTTATCGAACACATATATGTTACACCGAAGACCTCTCATCATCGGCAAGACTCACCAATGTCGCTAGGACTTCACACCGAAGAAAGCCTTTCGTCCAAAGATCTTCCCGATATACGATTGAATGGCCTATCGGCCAAAGATCTTCACAGGCGCTAAGAGGTCACACCGAAAGCAACCTATCACAGTGATATGAACTTTCGGTGAGACAAAAACTAGGTCACAACGACCTGTACAAAACATGATGTTCCAAACTGCTAGTCGGCCAGACATAAGAACTGTCACACCGACTTGGCTCCAATGGAGGTTTCAGCCTGTGATGATTGAGGCATACTTTTCCAATAGAAATTGGACATAGAAGGGGATTCCAAGTCGGTGATTGATTCTATCAAATGTGGTAGATTATTAGGATAGAACACTAGAGATATCCTGTTAGACATAAACCACTTGGTGTCGAAGTTGGATATGAAGATCTTTACTCACATTTTTCGTGAGGGAAACCAAGTTGTTGACGCCTTGGCTAATCTTGGCTCCTAGTGGAGAATTTCCAAGTGTTGGAGGAATATTGGGAAATTACCGTTGGAACTACAAGGTATTATCCTTAAGGAATAGGGCACCTTAGTTACCCATGATGTTATCTAAAATTGTGATTATCAAGGCTTTATTGGTGGTCCACATATATGTTCTTTGGGTGATGTGGACGAAGATGGATGATGAGGTGTTAATTACCTGGAAACATTTGAATAATGGGGCGAAGGTTGTGGTTAACAGATCTAATAATGAGGAGTGATGGGAAGTACAATAGGTTAATGACTAATTTTGGTTGGGCCATACACAAATTTAATTTGTGGTCTTGTCATATCCCCCATACATCTTTATGGATTTCCATTTTCAAATTTGATATGACTATTTCTTATCACGTGGAGCTTTTGCTAAGTCCCATTAACACCACTAAAAAGATAATTAAGATAAAAGGTAGAGACTTAGGGAAGTCTAAATTTGGCCCTGCATCCATTTGTTATCAGTACTTGTGCAATTGTAACTTGGAAGGAAAACCTATCAATGCCATCATTTTTCACAAACATTGTTGTGGGTTGCCCGCAGAGATTTCCTTTTTGGAAATAACTCTTGAAGTGTGTAATCTGTAGATCGTCTTGATTACTTGGATTCATCTTGGTTGGCTTAAAAGAAGGGTTTTTTGGGTGACCTATCATATTGACAAACATTTTAACTTCTTTCTCTCACATGATTCCTAGGTTCTCGGAGTGAAGTGTGGAAAAATGGGTGGTGATAGGGTGAGGATGGAGCCGAATAATTGTGGAATTATGAAAGGATCGTCTAGTTTGGCATATCTATGTCGAAGGTGGGATGGCATTGTTAATGGAATGCTTGGTTGACCATGATGCGAGGATGTCGACACAATTCACGAGCTCCTGGAAAGACAGGAGAGTTACGATGGGAGGTATCTCCTTCAAATTCAATGAGGAGGTTATTGGTTAGGTGACTGGGCTCTCTTGCACTAAAAAGAAGTACGCTAAGCACACCAAGGCCCAGGAAAATGAAAGCCTCAATGCTTTCTTTAAAGAAAATGAAAAACTTGTCTGCTCCCTGTCTAGTTTTGAAAGCGAAGCTCTCCCTCAGTTGTGAGACCAAGTTTGTCTGGCTCTAATGAAGTATGTGACATTGGAGGGTAGACACAAGGTTTTCTATTATTATCACCTCTCTTTTAAATCATCTTCGCCACAAGATGCTTTTGACTTTTCCTTTTTTCTTACTCACTAATTTAGAGATGTCTATTGAGAAATGTTTGGACTCTGCTGCCCAAAACCCTAAAGAAACACCACCCCTACCACTCCACGAGGGCCTCATCTTGAGGCTTTATCATTTCCATCTGGCTCTCTACCCGCCCAAACCCATTTTTGTTGTTCGTATTGAGGAAGTTGAACCCCCTATTTAGACCAATGTGAATCCCTCTCTGACTGAGTCTAAGGGCCCCAAAAGGAAAACCCCTTCGGAGAATACTGAAACCCCCAAGCCTAAACCTTCCACCAAAAAGAAAAAAGGGTGGTGTGGGAAATGTTCAATTGAAAGTGATGACAGGGCTTTGTGAGCTCAAAGCTGCTCCCCACAAGACAAACAACAAACCTGTAGCTAAGAAAAAATTAAAAGAAGAGGGGAAAGGCCAGGGGGAGTTGCTGACCACTGATAGTGAAGGGAAGAATATTGTTGGTAAAGATTCCAAGGGGGACACCATGGTGGCGGCTACTATGGAGATGGGGTTAGAGAATACCAACATTAGGAGATCCCACAAGATGGAAAAAAATAGTAAGAAAGTGTTGATTAATGAAATTTCTAGTGATGAGGAAGGAGGAAGACACAAAGGAGAAGGAGGAATTTGTTGAAGGGCCTAGTCACTTTTTTGACCTCAACAAGATGCTCAAGGATGACTTGATGACCCAATCCTTAGACCCAAAGGCTACGGAAGAAGATAATGCAAAGACTGTTGACAAAGTGGAGGATTATAACATGTTGTTGGAGCAAGTGGAGAAGCTCAAGAAGAAATTCATTGGTTTGACTCGGTTCACTGTCAAGATGATGCACTGTATGGCTGGTACCCTTTCTACTACATGCTTAAGGACAAGATGGATAAGAAGGCTATAGAGGAGGGCCTCAACTAGGTTGGGGAGGATGTTATTAACCTCCTCTCTCAGAATTGGGAGGGTGCTAGTTAGTCTGTTGTTGTTGTGTCTTGTTCGCAAGGTTGTTGGTTTTTGACTGTTTGTCTGTTATTTTTGTGTTTTGTTTTTTTGGTGGTTAATATTTTGATTCTCTGGACCTGATCTTTTTTGGCCCTTTTGGCTCGTTGTGTAAAGGGTACAACACCCTATAAATTATGCTTAATATATCAAAAACAAAACGTACTATTGAAAATATACAAAATGTTTTGGGAAGTTAGGAGGGGAAATTTATAAGCATAGGAAGATATATTGGGGACCAAGGGTCACCTATATCATAAGATTCAAACTATAAGATAAGGCATTAAGGGTCAAGAAATAGGCATGTTGATAAGGGAAATTCTAAAATTTTGTCAAGAAGAAGGGAAGAGTGAAGTTGGAAGAAAAAGCATACTTAGGAAGGGAACACACACAAGACATAAGCATGGAAAACACAAGTACATACCTAATATGAACAAACTTAGATTGACTAGAAAAAAGATATGACAATACCACTTAATGGTTTCAAGTTTCTAATTTTCTGATCATTGGAGGCATGGGATAGTGGATTGTGAGGTACTCTTATGCTATTGAATTTCTATCAAAGGGGTAACCTATTATTGTACTACATTATTTGGAGCAATATAAGCTTGAATATCTTTGGGGTAAATTTTTTCCTTACAAGTCTTTATTCATGTATATACAATGTCTATATGGTTTAAATTTTATGAGTTTAATAGTATTTTAAATTGTTTCTCCATTATTTTCATTGATATAAGTTTAATTGCTTAGTCACATTATAATCAAATTAAATATCTATTGTTATAATATTTTTAATATCATTTACCATAGGCTAGGCTTGATTTGGTTGTGGAATTTTTTTCAAAGGCAAAGAGTTGACAAGTGCTTGAGATTGTGATGCTCACACATACTTGGTAATAAAGTTACTCTCAAAGACTATGGAGCACTCTTTGTTTGCATGTAGTCACCAAGTGAATTAACAAGAATTATGCTTCAAAAACTAAGATTCACAAAAAATATTAGTCAAGGTGAAGACTCATAGGTATCATTGCTAAAACATATTGATTTCCTAAATATATTTTTAGGATAAATGTATTGCATAGGGTTACCAAACATGTAAAACCTCATAGATGTCCAAGATAAATATGAGTCAATCCTAGAGTTGAAATATTAACTCCTTATCTATTCTAACTTAAGCCTAATTATTCAAGAGAAAATTGAGAGGGGTGTGATAAAATAAATGACATAAATTAAAGGTTCATGCCAAATAGATATTCTTTATTACTAGAACTAGATATTTACAACTCATGTTATAATAGCTAACAAAAATAATAGAAACATAACTCAATATGCATAAAAAAAAATATCTATAGAAATAAGAGTAAGAACTTCAAGCACAAAAACCTCTTACATGAATTCTTTTGATAGTATTGTACTCCATTCATATTGATTAAATGTCAATATCTCTAGAAACATACACATACATTTATCTATTTGATTACAAAAGAATTGAGAAATGTTTAATATGTTAAGGCTCAAAAGTCCACCTATATAAGAGAGAACATAAGCTACATAATGTCATGTAGGCCTAAGTTATTTATAGGAAGCACCTATCCCACAATTGATATTTCTTCTCCCCCACAAAAAATTGAATTTGAATTCCACATTCAATGGGAGTTAAAAGTCGATTTAAATCTAAGTAGAGAAATTCATAGAACCAAGAAAGGGGTAGACACAAATGCCCTTGTTGATGGATGGAGTAACTTTAGGACAAACACATGGAACTTTCCAATTAATCTTGACTCCTCACTACTGCACATGCCAACATGAAGTAGGTGGATGTCCAGTCTCAGACATTGTCAAAGAAGAGGTTCTTAGTTTTGAATGCTCTATATTATAGATACAAGATGAATATGAAATATATGAGCTCAAATACCACCTAAAAATCTATTGTTATCGTTGAATTACCATACATTCTTTGAAGAACTCATGGACTTCAAGCAATAGCTAGCTGATGCTCCATCACTATTAAAATGATTAAGGAATAATTGCATTCCTAATCAAGTGTGAAATGGGATGTGACATGGTGATACTTGACAACTTGCATTACTTTGAGGGAAAACTATTTATCTCTCCTTCATAAACCATGGGAGCATGTTGTGTAGTACTTGTCAAGGAGACCCACATAAAACAAAAAAATAAAGGTGGGCCCCATCGCTAGTAAATAATACTTTATGTGAAAGAAAATGAATTGACCCACCATATGGATATGGACCAATTACATGGATCAACATTAAAATTTCAACTTGCTACATTTCAAATCCTCATGTAGTATCAATGAGATATGATGCGGCATGATCAAATGATGCACACTAACTAAACCTTCAAAACACATATATTGCTTAATGTGCACCTCAAAGCTGCAAAATTGCTAAGGTAAGAAGCATCTACCTTGGTTGTTAGCCATGTTGAACATCTTCTCAACCAAGGAAAGATATTCTAATTGCCTATATTGAAAATTCATTAGTGTTGAAAACCTAATTTTGCTTAGATTGTAATCACATAATCAAAATGAAATCTCACCACCTAGATAAGATTTCTAGCATGATTACATTCTAGATACTAAGCTTTTTTTATTTCATCTATTTTAAATTGTTGATTAGTAATCTAGTATCAAATTCTTAATTACAGAGCTTTATCACACATTAATCAAAGTCCATTCTTCACTAATTTCAAAATACACAATCATTTCATTTACATTTTAACACATATCTAATTTCTATCTAAATTAATTCATTTCAAATAATTTACCATACTCAACTCTTTATCTAAAATTAATTTATTAACCTCATAAATATTTTCAAAATCATTTTATTTGTTTCTTACATCTACAAAATAATTTCCTTAAATAATATTTTCTTATATATATATTACAAAACCAAAAACCCACTTTATTAATGTTTTGAGTTGATCTTTCCATCTTGTCTCATCTAGGATATAGGGAGACAATGATGCTAACCCTCTTATTATTTTTTCAAGAAATTCACAAAGATGCTTTCCTTGAATAATTGATGCATCCTATGTATGTCCCATCCATTTAAAAATGATAATAGATTCTAATTATCCAAATTATCTCAACAAGTGGGATTTACTTTTATAGAAAAAGCAAGAGGAATGGATATCTTTATTTGTAATAGTTTTATTAAAAAAACTTTTAAAAGTTTAAATGTATATTTTTCATAATATTATAGTTTTTAATATAAAAGTAAAGATTCTCATATCAATGTAGTGTAAATATTTCTATTAAAAAGTTAAAAAAATACATAATAAATTAAATTTTATTTTTTAATTTTTAAATGTTCAACAATTATCTTTTAATAAGATTAAAAATTTGTTTTATCAATTTATTTATTTTTCAATATATATCAATTTAAAAAAATTTAATTCTAGATAAATTTTTGTATTAATTATTTTGAAAACATTATATTATTATTAAATATTAATATTTTAAGTATAAATGATTATCAAATTTTTAAAAAAATAAAAAAATTTGTAAACAACTAATACCATTACACTCCACTCTCGTTGTCATTATAAAATACCTCTTATTATTAATTAAAAAAATATATAGTGTAAACTCTAAACCACCTAATCGTCCACTGTTGCTGAAAAATCTCACTAGCCCCTCCATAAGACCATGCCCTAAGGCTATCGACCATTTTCACGTGCGAATATTGCTCCTCCAGTAATAACACGTTACTTTTCCACGCACACAACCGGCTCAACTGTGTCACGCATGCCATCTAAATTTAGTGTAAAGACACCTGGATGAATTTCAGTACAACACTCTGTACGCGTTCCTTCTGATTAAGAAGATTTCCCAGCCAGTTCTATTGTTTTGTTTGTTCCATAAGGTAAGCGCAGCTATATTTTGTTCCCTACTTTTTTCTTTTAGGTACAAGGATGCGGTTTCGAATCGCGTTGAGTTTTACTAGATTTGGTGGCAATCTCATGTAAAACTGGGCTGAATGACGTTTCGATGTAAAGGTTTTATATAGGGAAGAGATTGTGCTCTGCGAGGATGAAGTTCGGCGAGGCTTATTCTGAGTATTTGGATGCGGAGGATGATCGTTTTCTTCAGAAATGCCGCCATCTTGAGTACAATGAATTGAAAAATGTTCTGAAGAAGTGCAGCCATGCCGGTGAAGCTCCTGATCACGTCGACAATGAAATCTGTCCCGGTATTCTGTCTTGTTACACATAGGTTTTTTAAATGGTGTTTTGAGATTTTGTTTGCCCGTTGTGTTGCTTTTTCAAAAATCTGTTTTATTTGTTTGGTGACGTATGCTGTGATGAGTTCTATATTCATTTCTGGTTTTCGTTTACATTTTTGGGGCTTGATATTTGTCTGCATGCATGCAGTGATGTGAATTGTAAAGCTAGAAAAGTACGGGTAATGACTGATAGGCTATTATCACACCAGGCTTTAAAAATGGAGATTTGTGAATTTTGCCCTGTTTCTCGCATTTACAGAGATTGCTATTATAAAATTTTGGATGTCAGGAAGAGTTACAGTTTTTTTTTTCACAGTTTGGTGGTTATTTTGAAAAGTATTAGTTAAATTATAGTTTAATTCTTTAATTACAGTATATATGTTGAAGAGCGTCAAGTGCAGAAAGCATACACATAAAATGCGATCGTGAGCTCATCAAGGTTTGAACCTAGGTTATTTGTGTAGCGAGACAACGGTGTGAAACTAGTAGACCCTCGGCGGGGTTGGAAGCTACCTGTAAGTTGAGCCGCAAGAAGGAACATTTGATCAGATAGGTGCATGTACCATCAATCAATATACACCACGGCTTGTGGACAGTAATTAGACGGCTCAGGCTAGTGTACTCTATAGTAGAAGTCTCAAGTTCGAATCCAAATGGAATAGGGATGGCTGTCCTACTCATTATCGGGTGCCTGAGCGGATGTTGGATGTGCACTGGATTAGACATTGGAGTCAGAGCACAATTACCAAATAAACTATAAACCACAGGAATGCATGTGCTAAAACAAGGTTATCGACACCTTCAGTTTTTTGAGTAATGTCAGATTTGGGGAAAAATTGATCTGTACTAGTTGTGATACTCAAGTATGGTAGAACATAGATAATCCATCTAGGTTTAGGTTATCACAGAGGAGAGTCCCATCAGCTGCTAGAACATTTGAGGTGCATGGGCAGTTACAAGAACATATTAGTGCATATGATTTAAGAGTCGTTATGGCCCATGGGCTTGTTCACAGTGTATTGATTTGCAATATTCTTCTGGGTTTGACAGCAGTGGTTATTTAAATTCCGACTTTTCAGGTCTTCTCACCAAATCCCTAATGATGGGTTCACAAGGGAGACCTGAAATGTCAGAACCTGGACAACCTAGGCAGCAAAACTTGGTTGAACATTGCAAATATTAGTGCATGTCAGACCAGGGTAAATTTGATTTTGAGCTGGTTTATTGCTGTGAAGGAGTTATGAGGATATGTAGGCTATATTTCCAACCGAGGACCCTATTGCGTGCTGCTCTATTGAAAGACAATTGCATGCACCTGCTTCTTATTTAGGGAAAGGCTAAGCTGTATATGATATAACCTTCCTGTTAGTCAAGAGCCCTCTTTTAAATGGCCTACTATAGAGAAGCAAACACGTTATGTATGATCTTTATGTTATTAGGGAGTTCTCTTTCAAACAGACTACAAATTTAGAGAAGTAAGCTTGATTTGTTAGAGTTCAGCACATTAAGATTGTCAAAATATGGTTGGTTGAGTTGAAACTGCAGCTTAGACATCAATATAATTTTTAACGGTGTACTATGCAACCAGATCAAAAGCTTAAGGTCAAAATTTGTGATTTATATAGCCTTTGTTACTGCCATGGGGAATGGATTTGTTAAATGTTTTAGGTTTTTTCAGGCCTGATATTGTTAGAGACTGTGAGTTCTACACATCTGTGATTTAGTTTTAAGCTTTTGTTACTTACCTTTGTAACATGGTATTGGCTAGAGAAGTTACATATTTTGTTCTAATCTATATACATCCAGCTCTCTTTTCAGTGTTGCTTGGTGGATTGTCACACATCTTAATTCTAATTGAAGCTCACATAATTCTTTTACTTGTCTTTTTCACTTGAACAATGTTTTTAAATTTCCTTCTGCAGAATTTGGGACCATGGTTTTTCTTTAGCAGTCTGATATGACCATTTCCTTGGAAGGCTATTTAGAAGATACCTAGATACCTTGTAGCAGGCTCTAGGATTTATTTGTACTGTAAGAGTGCTGGTTGTGAGATAGTTTTTGTAGAGACTGAAAAATGATGCCAAAATATTGCTTTTGCCTGCAGTTTTACACAAATAATCAATAATTTAAGATTTCTTGGGTCCAATAAATTTCAAGTGTTCCATTTTGAGGCATTTTTTTTGTTTATGGACCATATATTTTGAAGACTGGTATTGCTTTTGAAAACAGGCTGCCTCAACAATATTTAAGAGACAAGAAAATAATAAAAATGCTTGTTTTGTGGGTTCTACTCCTACTTCCTCTCTGTCTTATAGTTGAGAAATTGAAGATGATGAAATCTTCTGGCACCTAGAGTATACTACTAATCCAGAATTGTTTCCTATCCTAGGAAATGGTTTCCAGCATCCTGCAGACAGCTAGGTTGGAAAAGACTTCCATGTTCTGCAGACTATAAACCTTTATACTTAAAATATAAAACAGAAGCTAATGAACAAGCAGGCCTCAATGCTTCTTAGTTTTGAGAGCCAAAATACTCCTCAACGCTAGATTCATCATCTTGAATTTCATGAACATTTCTGTGCATAGAAGATTATTAGAAGATCGAAGCATATATTTTTGATTCTGTAATATTAAAAGTTATACATTTTGAATTTTAACCATGGCCGGCGCAATCTGAATCATTTGGAATTTCATAAATATTTCTATGCATGGATAGAAGACAGCAGCATATATTTTTGTTCTGTAATATGAAAAGTTCTTCGTTTTGAATTTTAACCACAGCCAGACCCAATCTGAAACCTGCTAGAGCACCTCACACTTCTAATTAAGGAAAGGCAATATTCCTATCAAATGGTTTCTTTTGTCAAAATAGACTTCTTACACCTAGAGTAACAAAACTTCTGGAAAAACCGTGTACATATAATTTTCATTGTGCTTATAACTTGTTAAATCATCACCAGGTCAAGAGCTTTCTGTTACGCACAAGGTAGCTCACCATCTCAATCGCTGTTAAGGACCTCCTTGACATTAAATGTCTACTATTTGTGTTTAGTTCCTTGTGCTTCTGGTCATAGATGAAAATTGTTGTTGTTTATTTTGATAGAATTTTTCATGTTTAATGTCTTCAAGTATTCTGTATGGTATGTGATTAGCTCTGTAAGGACTTTCTTGACATTAAATGTTTACTATTTTGGTTTAGGTTCCTTCTGCTTCTGGTCATGGACAAAAATTGTAGTTTGTTGTGCTTGCAACCTGTACTTGGCTATTATTGTCTATTTGCTGTCTTTGGTGTGTTACTCAGATCTCTTTGTTAACTTAATATAATTTTATTTTGATAAATATTTTTATGTTTAATATCTTCAAGTATTCTGTATGGTATATGGTTAGCTCTATAAGGTTATATTTTAAGAAAATAGTGTCTGTGGGCAGTTTGTGGCCAGAACTTCTTCTCCGAACTCTCAAATGAAATATCAGCTATAGCTGACTGCTTCAGTTCACGCGCCCGACATTTATTGCATATGCATCTTGCCTCAGCTTTTCACAGATATTTACGGCGTGTCAGTCACTGCTTTGGTGATGACTATTTGGGAATGATTCAAGAAGGTCAGAACTTAATTAATTATGTTGCAATGAATTCCATCGCTGTTCACAAACTTTTGAAGAAATATGACAAAGTAAGTTAGATCAACACTCAATATTGCAAGCTTTTTTCAGAAATTTTATCAAATATTATCTCTAGATTGATAAATATTTTTGAGTTTTGATTTTGAATTTGTATTGCAGGTGCACTGCTCTGAAAATGGGCAGAACTTCAGGAGAATACTGCAGGCAAGACACCTTGAGTTATTGCAGTCACCATGGCTAATTGAACTGAGTGCCTTCCAGCTCAATACGAAAGACACAAAGCATGGTGCTTTCAGTGACGAGATTTGTAAATGCTCGTGTGATTTCAGTGGAAGTGAGCCTATTATTATGTGCACATTATCTGAGATTGTAAAGGTGGAATTTAACTTGACATGTTCAATTTGTTTGGTAAGATTGATCGTCTCTTTGCTTATTTTTCGAACACTAAATGCTAATAGATTTAGTGTCCAACAATTTTTATTGCATTTATTATAATTGATGTTACTTACTGATGATGAAGTAGAGGTTCCAGGAGGTGGGCACTCTACCTTAGTAGTCTTCAGAGACATCTAATCAGCTATTCCATCGTATATTAATCAATTTTGGTTTCACACATATGACTGCAATGGACTTCTGATCAAGAAATAGTTTCCATATCGTGCTCTGGAGATGCCTTGTTTATTAAATATCTAGTGATGGTGTTGCAGGATATTGTGTTTGAACCTGTAGCTTTAGGATGTGGGCATCTTTTCTGTAACAGTTGTGCTTGCAGTGCTGCTTCTGTGCCATTAATTGAAGGAGTCAAGAATGCAAAATCTCTTGCAAGGTGTCCTTTATGTAGACAGGTACAATATTATTTACCAATTTTTTATCCGTACTGTGGAAATGATTTGCATTAGATGATTGATGACTTCAAAATATTAATTAGACAACCATTGATTTTTTTATTTTATTATTTTCTGAAAATTGAATCCATGTTATGTATTAATATGCTAGAAACTTGAAGTTTTGAGCATGAACATTCAGACACTAAGCAATTTGTTATTGTGATTACAGAGTGGTGTTTACGCAGATTCAGTGCATCTAGCAGAATTGAATTTGCTTGTAAAGAAAAGGTGTGAAGAATGAAAATATATTAATATTGTTTTTTCAGTACATATCTATTCAAAACGTTTATGTTTCTCATGGTTTTGAGGATTGTGGTAGTGTTAATTTATGAGTTACACGCCTATTTTGTGTGATGGCTATTTAACTGTCAGAATTACTCAATTGTTTACAATTTTGTGTTATGCTACTTTGGTTTTGCCAAATAATCTGGTTGCTGGTTTCAGTATCCATGGAAACAAAAACATTTAAATAATGTGTTGTCCAACAGGTGCAAAAAATATTGGAAGGAAAGGTTTTATGTGGATCGGGCAGGGAGGATGAGGGAAGCAAGAGATTACTGGGATGTGCAGAAACACTTTGTCTTGGGATTTATATAGATCCATTTACAACATTTACAACAGTATCTTATATTGAACAATTATTTTATTCTTGATGTCGTATGATAATAAAAAACCTTATATGTCAGGCTTTCTGAGGCAAATTACATTTGAGTTACATTGCTTAATAACTCTTTTGTTGTAGCCCACAGGTGGATTTACCTGACAGTTACATAAAAACTTATATGTCAGGCTTTCCGAGGCAAGTTATATTTGAGTTACATTGCTTAATAACTCTTTTGTTGTAGCCCACAGGTGGATTTAGCTGACAGTTACATTGGTTCGTGGTATGTTATCTCACTAGTGTATAGAATTGGTATCATCATTCAATACAAAATTTGTTCCTAGAGATATTTAGTCCATTATGATTTTGGAAATTAGGTGTTTGAGCAATCGTTATGCATTATCTCTCAGAGCATTTGTAGAGCGAAATCTAATGCTGTTTGGACATCAATTTGAATATCCTCAATGCAGTGTCATGGCAGGTTTTTTGCCTTGGAAACATGGTTAGGAAGCAACATTTCCTTATCCTGCTACTTTTTTTGGTACAAAAGATAACGCTTGGGTCATTGCGCTTGGGTCATTGAGAAATATGAAGTCAGGTGTATTAGCACATTTTCAAATAAAAACTTGTAAGGTTAAAGTTGCTTGGAATGGTTCCAAGCCAACAAGACTTGATATTGGCTTCTCCTAAGGTGATGGTTACTGACAAAAAAAAAAATCCTTATTCAGAAGTTGGTGAAAATTCAAATTCTATTCGTCAATGGAATTAAAAGAATGGTTCTATTGAGGTTTAATTCTTTCAGACAATATTCTGTAATGATCCATGTCATTGTCATGATAAACTATGGTAGATTATGTCAAAGTTATGCCACTTTATTTACCTAAACTAAGTTTGCAAAATCAAAGACCAATGGAGGATAATTAAAGCATGTGAAGACAATATAAGATGAATAAGAGAATATAGCTCAAATATGTGTGGCTCCTTTCCAACTGCTCCAATTCACCATAAATAATTATAATAATATTGAAAACCATTGTAAAAAATGAATAAGATATCCAACCACCTAATGGAAAAAGAAAACACCAAATGAATCTGACGCGTTTCTGTACTTCCTAATTATGATATGAGAGAACTGAGACGTATTTGTCCCTCTATCAGTTCCTACCGAGCCCCACGTCCTCCCCCGCCTTCCGCCACAACAAAAAACAAGAGTTCTGCTAATTTTAAACAGAAAATTCTAGAGATTTATCCCTGGGTGGCTCATATACGACATAAATAAACCAGTGATTATACTAAGAAAAAATAAAAGAACAAAAACGTTGTTACGATGAGTCGAGTCAATACCCAAGATTAATTTTAAGATTAGCTTGAATTGGGAGGTTTTGGACTGGCTCTAAGGTATTAAGATTAGAGTAATGTAATTGTGAAATTTTCATGGGTATGTCAATAGTTTTGTTTGTTTTTAGATATATATATTTTTGGAAGGATTTACATGTTTGTTTTGTTATTTTATATGGGAGCACAAGTCTGTCAATATTGTTTTGATTGAGCCAAGGATTGAGGGGTATCCATTTTGCCAAAGTCATTTGGGACACAATCTGGACCTCATCTATTATATCATACCTCTGAGGTTTTAAATTTTGGTGAATAGCATAATCAAGGAACATTCTATCAACCTCTTTAATCGTGCTCAATCAGTTATATTGATTAATGAAGTAATTTTATGAAAAATTAGGTTTATTTCTCTAACCTTTACTCATATCTATACATACATCTTTTTGCATGTTTAGCCTCTATTATATTCTCATACGCATACTCTTATACATTCACTTGAGTCATTTATTTATTACATTTATATATATGTTTGTGTACATTTTTTATCTAGAAGATCAAACATCCTGATAACACAATAACAATTCTTTTAAAATATTTATAAATACTGTCAATCCTTAGATATCATAGAAGAGCAAAGTAGAAGATTTAACAAGGGTACAAAAGAGCATAATTCTATAATATACAAGGTTTGAGTCTAGACTTAGGAGGACAAATTTACTGTTGTGAACTTAAACTTTTACTGTTGTGAACTTAACCTTTTAATAGAGCATGGATCTAGTATAGATGTCAAAGCATTCAAGCATTCATTACTAGAGAGATAACCTTTTTCTAATTAAATATTAATCTAATTTCTAAAATAGCATTAATGACATTCTTTGATCACAATACTAGATATTTATGTCTATTGCATTTACCTTTTTTTAAATAACTATTACACTAATCTAATTTATCTATTGGAACTATCATAACTTAATTTATATTTAATTAATTAAATATATTTTAAATAACCTAAATTAACCCTAACAAAATTTGTTTTCATCTACAATAAAATTGTTTGTAGGAATTTGTATTTTAATACTTCAAACATTATTTAAGTGTTACTAAACCATTTAGAATTGGTTATAAAATCATTCATAATGGCAACAAAAAATAATTTAAATTTTGTCATGATATTCATATTAGGATTAAACTACATAGTTTTTGAGTCAACCTCATTGATCCTTAGTTCATGAGTAGAATTTTACACAAACCCATCTCTCATGAGAATGAATGGTCCACTTAACACATTGCATTTAGGTGATGCTCACAAAGATGAAGCATCATGATTTCTTGGAAGGTCACCCATCTTAGTACTACTATGACTTATGTGCATTTAACAATGGAGTTTACCACAAGGTCAAGTCTACTTAGCATACTACCTCATGTACAAAACTTTCAACAAGTGTTGTGCCTTATGAACCATTTATTATAAAGCCCTTATAACTCATCAATTGATAAGGAGGTATTTTCCACAATATGTCCAATTATGATGGAAATATCAAGATTTAATTTCATAGTTTTAAGCAACTCATTGACCCATATTTCATGAGTAGTCGTTCATACAAACCCATCTATCATGAGACTGTATTACAATTCAATTAGCACTCATTGCTTTTGGGTGACACTTATAGGGGTGAAGCATTAGGGCTTCCAAAAAGGTTACCCATCCTAGTACTACTTTGACTCAAGTACATTTAACCATGTAGTTTCTCCCTATGTCAAGCCCACTTAGCTTGCTATCCCATTTGCAAAACTTTAGCAAGTGTTGTGTCATGCTCCATTCATCATAGAGCCCCTTTAGCTCATTAATTGATAGGTATGAAGTATTTTCTGCAATGTGTCAAATTATGATGTTAATATTAAGATTTAATTGAGTAGTTTTTTAGTCAAACTCATTTACCCATATTTCATGAGTAGTGGTTCCCACAAACTCATCTCTCATGAGAATGAATGATACATTTAGCACTCATTACATCTAGATAATGTTCATAGGGGTGAATCATTAGGACTTCTTGAAAGATTACCCATCCTAGTACTACTCTTACTCAAGTGTGTTTAACCATGAATTTTCCCCCAGGTCAAGCTTGCTTAACTTGATATCCCATTTGCAAAACCTTTAACAAGTATTGTGCCTCATGAACCATTCATGAGAGAGTTGCTCTAGCTCATCAATTGAAAAGTAGGAGGTATTTTTTGCATTGTATTATGATATATTAATATTAGGATCCAATTGCATAGTTTTTGAGTCAAGCTCATTTACTCATATTTCATGACTAGTGGTTCACACAAACCTATCTATCACGAGAATGGATTATTCACTTAGCACTCATTGCATCTAGGTGATGTTCATAAAGGTGAAGTGTCAAGGCTTCCTGGGAGGTCACCCATCCTAGTAATACTCCAACTCATTAATTAATCATGGAGTTTCCCCCAAGGTCAAGCCTACTTAGCTTGCTATCCCATTTGCAAAACCTTCAACATGTGTTGTGTATTATGATCCATTCATCATAGAGTCCTTTTAACTCATCAATTGATAAGTTAGAGGCATTTTTCATTATCAAATTATGATATTAATATCGAAATTCACATAGTTTTTAATCAAACTTATTGACCCATATTTCATGAGTAGTGGTTCACATGAACCCATCTTTCATGAGAATGAAGCATCCCTTAGCACTCATTGCATCTAGGTGATATTCACGGGTTGAAGCATCAAGACTTTTAGAGGTCATCTCAGTACTACTCCAACTCAAGCACCCCCAAGATCAAGCCCACTTAGCTTGTTATCTTATTTGCAAAACCTTCAACAAGTGTTGTGCCTTATGAAACATTCATCATAGAGACCCTTTAGCTCACCAATTGATAAGTAGAAGAAATTTTCTGTAGTGTATCAAATTATGATATTAATATTATGATTCAACTATACTTAAATTCATTGACTTATATTTCATGATGATTAAATCTTAATATTAATATCATTATTTCACACACTGAGCAAAATACATACTTATTAAATTTTGTCAGTCAATTAATTCAAAATTTGATAGTTTAACCGACATAATACTAAAGAAAATTTCCCACCTAATATTTTGGCGGAAGAAACAAACTCATTCCTTGGAATTGGTCAATTTTGGGAGAGTATAAAAAGCGAACAAGTAATCTACTTTTTAGCGTATCGTTGCCATCACCATCACCATCACCATCACCATCAGATATCTAGCCGAGGAGCAGAGTTTGAGTATATCCACAATTAATGGGATTACTGATTTTCTGTGTAAACAAAGTAATAAAATAATGGGCACAATCAAAAGAGCCCTGGAAAGAATGCTTTCCATGCATCGGAAGGACTACTTTGTTTGATTCAACATATATTGATTTGATACGATAAAGTAAACAAACGCATTGCAAAGATCTCGCATTTTTTTAAGTTGGGGATGCGGGTGGGACTCGAACTCAACACACTTATTTGTGTGCATTTTAGCCGCTTTTCTGTTAAGACTTGATAATACGTTATGTTTTTGAGGAATGTTATTAATATGTATTGTTTATATCAATTTTAAATTTAAAAATAAAAAATTATTTTAATTATTTTAATTTTATAATATAAAAGAAAAATAAAATTTATTTGTATTAAAATGATATTTCAATTGGATAGATATATATATATATATATATATATATATATATATATATATATATATATATATATATATATATATAGAATAACTGAAATAGTTAATCTTCTTTTATTTAGGATTTAAATTTAATTTCATTCTTTGATTTCAAATGGATCAATCATATAAATGAAATACGATATCATTAATATAAAATATGTATCTTGAGACTTTTCATAAAACACATTTTCCCAAAGAAAAATATTAGAGATACGGTTGTAGAGAACTTAGAAGTCAAAATATGGTACAAAAGTCTCGTAGGTGATTTAGACACATTAGAGATTGTTAGAATAATGAAAAAAACATTACTGACTCTTTCAATCTTGAGATAAAGATTTATACCATTTGGTTGTAGTTGAAAGCATTATTGATTAGTTTGCACATACACGATGGCTTCATATGCTAACAAAAGCATCCTAAATAGCACCATTAGATAGAGCTTGCAAATTCAAAGGAATATGGAGCATTTGGAATTTTAAAGGCCTTTGGGCTTTCCTTTGAAGCTCTCTTATAACTTATGAAATTTTTTACCCCTTGAGGGACATTGGAAGTGTTGCTTTCAATTGAAATATGTTGTTATACTCGGTTGCTTCTAGTTTTATATAGCTTGTTCAAAGTGTAATCAAGAAGATTAGAGAGAAGTAGTATAATGTTGTCTAAGTGTTTGAGCATACTTTTGAATGTGTAAAATGCTCATGGAAGTCTCTAGAAGATAGTAAGTCTTTATAAAATAACAAGGAGATAGTGGACATAAAGATTGTAAGATTTGACAATGGGGGAAACCTCCCATTATATCTAATCACACAAACAATTTATAATAGAGAAAAAAAAAACTAAAGATTACAAAAATGTAATATGATTGCTATTTCAATATGGATTTAAATGCACGTACAATGATGCTCAAGAATGAGCTACATGTGGGTATATATAAGATACCCCAACAAGAGATGTGAACATACAACCATTATGGGATAATAGATGTAGTTACATATGTGACATACATCTCCACTAAACAAGGAAAGTACACATCCCATGATGAAAGTACAACCTACCCATGTAATCTTA
Source organism: Sequoia sempervirens (assembly GCA_007258455.2). Lineage (NCBI taxonomy): Eukaryota > Viridiplantae > Streptophyta > Pinopsida > Cupressales > Cupressaceae > Sequoia > Sequoia sempervirens. The sequence goes on along the minus strand of VDFB02003805.1, from coordinate 13,483 downwards.
CCATATCCTAGGAGCATATAATACAATAACATAATTAACTAAATGCAAACACAATTCACCAACTTGTATTCATCTCATATTCTTTTATGGTCTAAATTCTCCTAAGAATTTTCTTTTTCTCTTTATATTGTGTTTTCAATCTTTCCTCCTCTATCATAAAGGGTTTACCAACTTATATTTTCTTCTCTATTTTGACCTTCTAGAACTATCTACCATTTGATCCTTCCTTGTTAGGTATTTTCATCCTAGCTTTAGGTCCACATGGCACATTAGTAACCAATAGATCATCACTTTTTTCTTTTGGTACTAGCCCATTCTTATAAAATTGAGTTTCCTTGGGAAAACTAAATGAGTAGAATCATGCAAAAGCCACATGATATCTTTTTTACTTTTTCTTTCCTACATTTGTTAGCATAATGATAAGATATCACTCAATTGAAATATGTGACATCCTCCCTTCTTCTTTGGCCTCTCCACCTATCATAGCCTCCTCTATTGTTATTGTGGTAACCACCTTGACTTTCACCTTAATCATTTTCTTCTTAGTACAATGGGGCTAGTTTAGATCCTTGAGTCTAAGACATTATCTTATTCATAAAATTCATCTACCTTGGATATGATAATCATGTGTTGGGGCACATAATTCTCTATTTTCCAATACATATTCCTTAGTGATCCCTTACTAGTACAAGGTTTCATCTTTGAGCTTCTTATTATACTAAGGTTCATGTTCATCTTTCCTACCAAAGATCAACAATGAGAAATAATCTATCATGTGCTTGTCCTATTAACCACACATGCCCTAATATGTACATAAAAACATCAAACATCTCTCTTTTTCATCTATTATGCCTCTTCTTTTTTGTTACTACTTTCATCAAACATATCTAGTTTTTCCAATACAAAACTAAAATTTTTAGACATCTCCTCTCTTGTTGTTGACTCTTTCCTCATTTTCTTCTAGGATTTTAATTTTCTTATTTCTTCCCTTCTCTACACACTATCATGCCTACTAAATTTGGTGTCTAATGGTTTGCACTCATATGCAAAGTCCTCCATCTTAAAGTTCAAGCCATCAATTCCTCAAACCCTTCCATTATTACAACCCTTAGATTGAACTAATCATTTGATGGTCCCTAAGTTAGACATCTCACCTCCACCTGAGACTCCATGATTCTAAACCTTTCCCTTTCCACCACCTCTACAATGTCTCTAAAAAGAGGGTCTAATTCATTTGATTTCACCATTGCTTCATACTCTTCAATGTTTGCATCATCTTGGTCAATTTTTTCTTTATGGTTCTTATCTATGCTATTGACCACTTTGGTTCAATGTTTGTGAGTTCCATCAATAAATATCTCCAACTCAATTCTCATATGGTTTTCTATATAAATAATACTTATAGAACACTGCCTTCTTGTACATTTCTTCTCTCTCCTAATTTTATTTCAATCTCCTTTTGTCATCTCTTTCTTTCTCTGTAAGGCTCATCTTCTTGCTTTCCTCATGAGCCATCTCAATCTCAACAACAATATCCTTCTCTCTTGCTATCACCCTTAGTGTTTGATAGTTTAGTTTATATATCATTAATTTCCTTTCGTTCATTCCCAAAAGGTAAACCAAATCCAACTCAATAGTCATGCCTCTTTAGGATCCTCCTCCACTCCATAATCACCCACAAGGTGTCTAACCTCTTGAAGGTTATGAATTGTTGTGCACTACCACACATTTCTACCATTGCTTCATATATATGGATATATGATCTCTTCCTTGTTACCTCTCCTACTGCAACTTTGACCTTAGTCTCCTTACATGTCAACAATTAAGGTCTCAACATGAAAAAAAATATTAAAAAAATATAAAACCAAGATCTAGATTTGTAAATGTCCTTGTTGTTAACTTAGTTTAATGCAACAAGGAAAGAAATATAATAGAGAAAAATAAATAAATTATATCTTGGTGGATAAATGAGTAAGAGAAAGCATGAAATCCTCAAGATGACCTCAAAATTTGTTAGATATATTCTCAAATTTCATCTCTAACTACAACCCCCAAGTAAATATGTGATTTTTGTACAAGTTATTCAAATATCTTCTCATTTAATTGCAACATTGTTCTCCTTTACAACTTCCAAAACTTGTTTCACACGTGTATTATATGTTCATCATATGATCCAAAGTAAACAATTACATTTGATTCTATAAATGGCCTTAATACCTTATCCATTAACCTCATGAAAGTAGTTGGAGCATTAGACAACCCAATATAAAGTATAAACCACTTATACAAATCTTGATATGTCATGAATGGAATATTCTATATGTCCTCTTTTATTTCCACTTGATGATAAACAAATTTAAAATCTAGGTTGGTGAATTACTTAGCATATTGTATCTAATCCAATAGATAATTAATTCATGGCAAAGGGGACCTATTCTTGAAAATTATCTTATTCAAAATATAAAAATGAACACACATTATCCATGAACCATCTTTATTAGGTAAAACATTAATTGGAGAACATTGAGAAGTACTAGGGTAGGTAACACATGAGTCTAACAAATATTACATAATTGATTTATTACCTCATTAACTTCAACCAACTATTTTTGATAAATATTGATGTTGAGGAGATGATTATTTGGTATGAAATGAATGCCATACTTAATGGATCTTCAAGGAGGAATACCCATAGTATCTTGGAAAATATCCCTAGGTTGTTGCAATATATCTTCTATTTTTTATAATTTTTGTTTTTGATAAAGAAAAACAGGTTTTGAAGGGGCCCCGAAACCCTTTACAAAGATTACAAGCTACAAGAAAAACTAAGCAACTAAAACTAGTAGACCAAAAAACCAAAATGCTGAAAAAAGATAAAACAATAGAAACCCGTCAACACACCAACAACAAAAAACATTAGCACCCAAGCTGATCAAGCAAAAGTGCCAACACCAGCTATAACATTTTTTTCACTAAGGCCATATTCTCCTCAATGACCCCCTCATGCATCTCCACAACATCTTTGAGCTCATCAAAAGAAACAACAACCCTCTTCTTAGTCTTACTCCTCATCCTGAGACATGGTCCAACTTGCACATCCTTTTCCAGCACTAGAGTAGAATCCACATTTTTTTCCACTTGGTTTGATCAATTAACATCTTCAATTTCTTTCTCCATTTCCCCCATCTCCAGAGGTTTACTTGTCCATTTCAAGGCTTTCTCATTTAAAATGGAAAGACCCTTAGCAATTGTCTTCAAAGAATTGTTGATGTTGTTAACCACAGTTTTCAAATCCTTCGACAACTTACCAATTTTTTCCTCAATACTAACAACTCTATCCTCTAAAATATTATTAACCATCATTTTCAAAGAGGAAATCCACTCCTCATGAGAAACCCCCAAGCAATCAACATCAACAACTAATTTATCCAGCATTACATTCATAGTTTTCACCTTACCTTTTAGTGCCCATTCCTTCTGATTGCCTCAGATCATTGCCACATAGATATCCTACCAATTTTTAACCTAGATATTGAGCTCCTTCACCTCTAAAAATAGCCATTTGACCAGAGAAAGCAAATTTCGTGTTCCATCCTCAGCCATCTTGCAGAACATACCCATATTGACCTCATCCCAATTGACATGAGGCGCATCATTCGGCTCCAGGTTATGACCAAGGGCATTTATACGCTCCTCTTTTTTCTCATCCTCTTCAATAGGGGAGTCCTTGACCTCAACCACTTCCACCTTAATCCTCTCCTTGTTAGGCATACTAGCCAAATCAAACAACACTTCCAACTGCTCCATCTTCACAACCCTCTCTACAGGAGATTCTAGATGATCCAAAATAGGGTCAAAATCCTTAGTGTGCTTGAAGTCTCAATCCCATGAGCCTCCATAGGCATGGACCTGGGAAAAAACTTGCCCACACTAGTACTAATGTCCCCAATAGGGGCACTCTTAAGCATTCCCACATCTTCAGGAACCTTGACACCAATCGCAAGGGAGTTCTCCACCACATTGACCTTCTCGAGACTAAAGTCCCCAACAGAGGCATTCTTCACAATGTCCAAAACTGAAGGAACCTTAACACCAGTCACAAGTGAGCTATCCACCACACCACCCTTCCCAGGACACAGAGAGGGCTTCACACTCAAACCAGGAGCATTCACTTCTTTCACCAACTCAATCTTTCTCTTAGCGAAAGATTTATCTTTCCTCGAGCCTTTATATTTCCCCTTAGAATTCTTCCTTACAGACTTCACCATTGCTTCCCTCAGTTCCACATCTGTCTCATAGCCCTTAGTCCACTCTTCAAAATCATCAACCCCTTCCTCTAACACACCTTCATCCACAGACATATCATCATAATCTGAGTCTTCTTCCTCGAAACTACCTTCCCATTCTGCAGTAGAGTCCCCAGTATCATAACCAAAATTCTTAACCCCCTTCTTACTAGGGGTTTTAGGGGAAACATGGATTAATTTGAGCTTAATATGAGCAAACAACAGACTCATAAGACCTTCATGCAAAATGACCTTCTTAGGGTTTTATGATGATCTTCAATACTTTTTTCCATTGATAGTAAAAGGTAAAAAGGAAAGGAGACCAACACCTTATAACAAAAGTGATTCAAAAGCATGAAATGGGAATTGTACACAACAAAGAATCTACCTTCAAGTGTGAAATAATGCATTAAGGCCAACACAAGATCCCTCCACAATGGTTTCATAGACTTGCAAGCATAGCCACCACTTCCAACTTCTTGAAGCTTTTTCTTCTCATCGAATTTGAAAATATTTGCAAAGGATTTCTTGGCAGCAACACTATTTTTGTAGAATTTCCTCCCAGAAATCGAAAGTCTAGTGACCTTTGCAATAAAATCCTCATCAATGTTAAACTCCACTCCCTTATAACGCAGAGTCCTTCCATTCCAACCTTTCACAAAAAGCTTTGAAGCATCAAGATCAGGGCCTTGAATTCTTTGCATGTACTATGTAACCCCACCTTGCTCCAAGTGATCCCACACAACTGCATTACTCTGGAACTCCTCGCACGAGCTTGGTTCAATTCTATAGCGATCTCCACCCATGGTGGCATGAAAAGAGCAAGAACCCAACAACACCAAAAAGTTCTGTAAAAACAAAATGAACCTGGCTCTCCTCAAAACCATGCAAATAACACCCACAATACGTGTGGGCTTGTCCTTCAAAGTACTTCCCAGCCTACACAGCTAGGCCATCATTTTATGGAAACCAAAGATTTAATGATGAGATGGATAGGGCGAAGGTTCATCGTGCATAAACCAACTTAAAAACATAATGAAGAAACTTTCCCCAATATCGACCACCTTAGAAGCAAGCCACCTAGTCATCATTGGAAATATATTTAAGATTGAGAGGTAAAGATTCAAAATAATCCCAATCATATTTAGCCACCACTCCCAAGTTGACAAAACCATCAGCCAACATATTAGCTTCTCTAAAAACATGAGAGATTCTAATCTCCTCAAAAGAATTAATGATGGAGATTGAATCATTAATAAGATGAGCGATAGACCACGATGGCGAGAATTTCTTCAAAATACAATTAATAACATTAAGTGAGCCCCCTCCAACCAAAGTTTAGAGACCCCTAATTCTTAGCCAAAATGAGGCCATGATAGGTTGCAACTGCCTCCGCAAAGTGGTTTGTCTGGATTCCCAAAGGGAGCACCACCGCAGAGACAAACCTACCATTCTCATCTTGTAACACTCCCCCACAACCAGTAAGCCCTGGATTTCCCTTAGAAGCTCCATCAAAATTAATTTTAAACCACCCACAAGCAGGAACCTTCCACCGAACCCCCTTCCATGGGTTCTTTTAACTTCTTCACCAGATTGGAAAGGTCACAAGAAAGATTCCATATTTTACCCACAAGAAGATCATAAGGGGAAACTGACACTTTCATGTTAAATGAAGGGATCATCAAGAATTCAGACAAGAAATTTTACTTGATAACATCACATATTTTAAAGGCCAGCCTAGAAGGCGACAACTCTAGATGACGGAAAACCCTATTTTTACGTTCCTTCCAAACACCCCAAGCAACATGTGACAAGATTAGAGATCACAACATGGAGAGGGTCAAGTTAAGAGGAGTCACCCATTGAGAGAATAAGTCAGCGAAGGAAGCGGGGAACACCTACACTATCTCCCACAAATGAAAAATATGAGTCCAAACTTCCCAAGTATAACTACACCCAGTCATCAAATGAAGACAATCCTCAACATCTTTTTTACATTAAGAAACACCTATTCGGTAGAGTCATTCCTCTCTTCACAAGATTATTTAGAGTAAGAATCTTGTCTTGACACAGAAACCAAAAGAATATATTGATTTTAGGCAGGAGCTTCCCATTCCACAAGCAACCCTAGAAAGGCAGAGGACCAACCATCCGAGTCTGAAAAGAAAAGGCCAAAGACACAGAAAAATTCCCATTGGAAGTAAACCGCCAAATAACAAAATCCTCTTGAGCTTCCACCAGGATATGAATCAAGGAAAGAAACTCAACAAGGGGCTTCAAGTCCCTATTAACCACATCAAGTCTAATCCAGCTGCCCTGCCAAATATAATCAACAACAAAAACACCCCATTCCTTGATACAAAAATCCTTGAAAGGGGCTGCCCAAAGTTCATCCTTCAAAGGCCCATGCCCAATCCACTAGTCATCTCAAAACATGATCCTTCTACCATTTCCCAAAACCCACCTCAAACCAGCAGCCACAGTCGAGCAAGCACAGATCATAAAGTTCCACAGGAATGACCCCTGCGAAGGAACAAATTTCTCCCTGAACAAGTCTCTAAACTTATCCACTCCCCTCAAATACTTTGAAGAAAAATGGTCATCCATTCTTTGCCACTCACAAGCAGGTTCCATAACTGTTTAGCCACAAGAGAAGAATTGAAATCTTCCAGTTTACGTAGCCCTAAACCACCTTGGGATTTAGATATACACATCTCCTCCTAGGACAACAAGTGTAACCTTTTCTTCTCCTCCACACCAGACCATAAGAACCTTTTATGAATTCCCTCAATTTTCTCCCAAAATCTTCTAGGATTTTTATAAGTTTTGTTAGTGGAACTATAGGAAGTCTAATATTCACAATTATTTTATTTTCTTTATCTCTCAAGAAAAGGAGAAAAAAAATCCCAATAGCATTAATCAATCCCTTTGTGTAGCACTTGCTAATGAGATTTTTGATTTGCCTTTATATGACTTGATGACTTAACTTTAATTGTCATTCACCAATAAATTTTGGTTAGCTCCTCTCATGAAGACACCATTGTGAACATATATGAAAGGGGACCACACAAATCAAGAGGTGCAAGATTTCCAAAACTCCATCAAAGAGACTTATCTATGCCAAAATTAACATTACACTATTTAGTTACCTATATCTCTATTCCTTGTTTCACCCATCTCAAATAATGAGTACGATGATTATATTTTCTGACCCAAGTTAGTATACAAAATATTTTGAAATCAAATTTTACTGAGAAATAATAAAAAGAATAAAATTTAGATTTTTGTTTCTAAATTTTACCTTGAAATAGTCTAGTTTTCTCACTTGTTTTCTTGAACCACATTAATGTTTAAAAATTTGTGTTTATAAATGGAGATATAAACTAGCCTCTCATCCATATTGGAATCATATATTATATCTTTTTTATTGGGATTATTTAAAGTCATATTTTTCTTTTATTTCTCTTGTTTTTTAAAGGGTGTTATTTCATATGAAATTTACAAAAAAATCATTTGTATGGCCATCAACATCACAATACTCACAATTATTTTTAGTATCCTTATTAGAAATTTGAAATAGATTGAATAATCCATGGAACTTTTTAAGAAAAAATCAAAGTTACATAAACTGGAAAAACATAAGAATGCAAACCAGGTCTCTGAGAGATTATGCAATGTCGATGTGACAATATTACATTAAGAGCTTCCAAGTTGAAAAAGATACACCGTAAAGATTGCAAGAAGAACAATGCGTAAAGATGCATGAATGAATCAATAATACAAATACAAGCTAGGTAGTGAGTTTATATATAACTTAGGAGAGGAGGTAGGTGGCAAATACAACCAATAGGAATCAACCAAAAAAAGTGGAGATGGACTACCAAAAGTGGAGGATGCCACCAAAAGTGGAAAGTGTTCCAGCCTTTAAGGAAGGGGACACCACATCACTTACCTCCTAGTAATAAACTCGCTTTATTATCCTAAGCAAGCTTAATAAAGTGTAGGAAAAACCTAGGACTAAGGGAAAATAAATTATCCCACTAGGAAAATAAAAACCTACACCAACACCCCCCTTAAGAACAACTTAGGAGGATGTAAAAAATGATGGGTGTCAATAAATGAGGACATGTTAGGTACCCATGTACATATCAAATTCCACCAAGGAAGAAGCCCCCCTACAAATAGAGAGAGAACACCCCCCAAAATAGAGAGAGAAGAAAAGGACTAAGTAGCCCCCCCAAAGAGATCCAATGGTCAATGTTCGAAACTTGATGGAGAAGATGGTCCACAATCATCGAACAACATTCTTCCCCTTAGGAAGAAACAAAACCAATGGTGTGAGCAAGTTGTCTCTCAAGTCCTGAAAGGAATATGTAGGAAGAAAGTGCAAGATGTATGAAGTCTTTGAAGTCGGCTCAAGTATCCCCATGTTGATGTTGAAAGCAAACAATCAAATCAGACCACACTATTGAAGATGACAAATCAGAATCTCCTAGAGACTGATGTAGAGTATAATCCAAAGTCAATGAAGGTTTGATAACAGTTGTGCAATGAATGTCATAAAAAAAGAGAGATAATCCCTCAAATGTGTCCTCCAAATCTGAAATAGGTGTCTCCATAAACAAGTCTAAAACTCTTGTCAAGAGATCATCCCATGAAGCTGAATCAGGAAGACTATGGATGCCCTACTAGAAGTCATTGGAAGCTTTCAAAGAAGAAACTCTAGAATCTGAAGTAGAAACAGTAGATGCAAGGACATAAGAGTGGTCCTCAAAGAGAAGATGTATGTCCTCAATAGTGTCATCTAAATCCAATACGAGGGACTACAAACAAACAAGAGATGTCTGGTAGATATTGGTCCCAATGGATTGAATCTAGAAGACATAATTGATTTTGCTGCAATGGATCACTGAAGGCTCTCAAAGAAGCATCTCTAGAATCTGAATCTATAATAGGTGACGTTGATGTAATCTCAACATGAGTATAAGAAGCAAGAGAAGTCTTTGTTTCATCTAAACATTCAAGATGTGCATAATACTTGAGCTTCTTTAAAGTTGCATCATCATAGGGTATATTATCTGCATCATCATGTGGAATAAGGAAATCTATAGTAGGATCATCTAGGAATGGAGAAACATGTGGGTCTCCAAACATCTCCTAAATCTTGGTCCAAGGTGTGCGGGGACATTCAATGTCTGCTATAACCAACATAGTGTAGGTATCAACATAAGAACCAATCACTCTTAATACATGATCAGTTTTATTACCCCATACTAATTTCCTTCCATGTATGACTAGTTCAGGCATGAGCCCATAAAGGTAGTACAAAAGTTTTGGCCATCTAAGATGGGTTAGAATGTCTTTTTTCCAAGACTCATAATTAGTCTTATCCAAAATTATCACTGAAGAATGAGTAGAAAAACCCATGATACAATCCTCAAATAATGACAAAGGAACACCAAAAGAAAACACCAATACACTCCCACATTTTTCACTAGTATCAAAGATCACCCCCCCAAAATATTACAAGGTTGGCACTTTATAATTTAGTGTGTTTACAAAGCCTTTTCCAAGATACAATGCTCAATAGGCTCAAAATAGCCAAAATTACAAATTCTAATACAAAATTAACTTGAGATTTTTTTTAGAAAAGTTAGCCTTATGGTTGTGTAGTGCTCTCCAAGACCTTTCCAATGCCTAATTTTTTTTGAAAAATGGAGCACTGAGGCGAAATTTATGGCCTTTTGAAGAAACTTGCACCAAATAGCTTCAACCTACAATATCTGGCAGAAAATGGAAAAAATTCTTTTCAATATCTTTGTGGATGGAAAGCTCTCATCTCCAACTTTTAGATGATATCTCTTTTGCATAAAATGGGAATTGTGGCAAAAAGTTATGATTTTTTTTTAAATGGCTAAATTTAGCCTACAATGATGACCCTATAACAAAATAAAAATTTGCCAAAAATAAAATTAATCTAAAATAGAGACAATTTTATATGAGAATAGGGGTTTTTGGGCCTTCTGAACACATTGTCTGGGTCTGTTTGGGCTGGAAATGCTTCAATGAAAATTTGTTCACCAGAGCCGAGTTTCAAACCCTCGTTTGCAACTATGTCAAATGATCTTCAATTTGGATGAAATAAAAGCCAATCTTGATTTTCTTGAGCCTTTTGGATGCATTGGAACATTCAAAAATGTTTCTAGTATAATAAAAAATGTTGCAATCACTCGGATCTCACAAAACACATCCAATATAATGAGGTTATTAGATCTTTGCAAATTCTTTCTAATTCTCCAGATCGTTCAAAATGCAAGAGAAGAGCATACGAGAATTTACAAGATCTTTACAAGAAATTCAATCTGTCAATCGAGAATCTATAAACTTAGATTTCTGAAAACAAAAGCTCTGATACTATGTTAGAAATTTCAAATAGATTGAATACCCCAAGGAACTTTTTAAGAGAAAATCAAAGTTACATAAATTGAAAAAACATAAGAATGCAAACTAGGACTTCGAGAGATTATGCAATGTTGATGTGACAATATTGTATTAAGAGCTTCCAAGTTGAAAAGATACACTGCAAATATTGCAAGAAGATCAATACATGAAGATGCATGAATGAATCAATGATGCAAATACAAGCTAGGTAGTGAGTTTATATAGAACTTAGGAGAGGAGGTAGGTGGAAAATCCAACCAATAGGAATCAACCACAAGAAGTGGAGATGGACCACCAAAAGTGGAAAGTGTTCCACCCTTTAAGGAGGGGCACCATATCACTTATCTCTTAGTAATAAACTCATTTTATTATTCTAAGCAAGCTTAATAAAGTGTAGGAAAAACTTAAGACTAAGGGAAAATAAATCAACCCACTAGGAAAATAAAAACCTACACCAAAAATCCTTCTCAAAGAAATTATAAATAATATAATACATATATTTCCAAATTTACCCTTTCTATTAATGCTTAGAGCTGAATCCACCATATTAATAACCCTTTTTTTTATTTGGAGATGAAGATGAGCCTTTTTCCTTGTCTACCTCTAGGAAATAGATTTGAGAGAAAGATTCATTAACATCCTTAGGATTAGTAATCAAAATAGGCTTCCCATAATAATTTACTTCACGAGTACACCATGATCTATCACACAACTTCTTGTTTGGATCGATAGATTATGAAATTAACTTATGGAGGCCTACACACTTTGGCCTAGTCTTTGCCTCAAAATTCATCAATTAATGTACCAATCCTCTTCACAATAAATGCAATAAATTTATCACTTAATCAAAGTTTAAAATTCATCCCACTTATTATTTGGTAGAAAATTTATTAAATTTAAGTAATGAGCGTAATTTCAAAACCAATATAAAGTGTGACTAACCAACTTCAATCGTGTAAAATAATATTTTTGCTATTCATTAAGGTGGAACAACTTAAAATATACCTCTAGTTGAGCAATTGAGCAGTTAAAATTTCTAGTCTTGATTTCACCCTCAAATTGAAGAATATGTATGTTAGCCTCCGATCTAAATGAAGGAGGAGCATGGGTGGTATGAGTCTACTCAATTGGATTTTGAGTTTTTGAGTTATCACTTGTTTATAAAACCAAATTCTAGAGCATCACATATAGACACAAATGGATACAAATTTCACGATAAAACTTTTTATTAGCCAAGATGTGTAGTAGATGAATGAGTTACAAAGGAATTATTTACTTCCAAGCATACCCATATATGTAGCCATAAAGGCACATACTTAGAACTATAGATATAAATTATAATTATATAAAGTATAAGTTATGTGTCATTTAATTTTAATTTAATAATTTATTAATGAATAAACATATAGTCTTAAACGGATATTTTTATGTAAGATTATAGACTTCAAACCACCGTATTGGTGTGTACTTGATGTCTACATGTTCATTATTACTCATTATTTAACATCGGTACTCGGTTTATGTAATCTAACCATATGAAAAATTCAATAGAAGATTCCTGCAAATTTTATAGATGAAAAAGTTATCCATGTTATTAAACAATGAAGATAGTCTTACACACATAATAGTTATGGAATTTGTTGTTTTTTAAATTCAAAGATTTGTATTTCTATTATTTTCCATGATAAAAATTAATGCTTTTAACTGTTTTCTATTTAGTTGAAGCAATCATTATATATATATATATATTATTGTGATAAATATAATATAATATTATATTTGGGGGATTCGACAACCCAATGATCTGGATCGTCTTTTTTGGCATTAACACCAATTGTATGAACATGACAATCAACAGAGTGAGCCATTGTAACCCCATGCCAACACTAGGATGCCCCCAATCCTAGCCAATAGATTGAATGGGACTTGAACTCGGATGGGCAAACTACCACGCACTTAGAGTGAGTAGCCACACCACTAAGCTAAACCTTGAGGGCTTATATATTATATATTATTAATAATATATATTATATTATATTAATGATAAATAATATTTAAGTTTGAGCAAAGATACATGTAGTGAAAAATAAATAGGATTTAATATGTTCACAATGTTAAAGTGAGAGAGAGAGCATGATGTGAGCTCACATAAAGTGCTAGAAACTATAAATAAATAAACTTAACTCTAGAATGGGAAATGGAATAAGAGAAGGGCCCACAAATCATGTAGAATGTTAAATGTGTGTTGTTTAATGGGAAATCAAATAAGAAAAGGGCTCACGAATCATGTAGAAAGTCAAATGTTAGAGTGTGTTATTTAAGTTTAGTTGAAAAAGAACCAGAAATTGAATAAAAGAAAATAGAATAAAAGGAGAGAAAATAGAATAAGAGGATGACTCATTAATCATGTAAAAAGTCAAAAGTGTGTTGTTTAAACCCAATCAAAAAACACTACAAAAACTTTTCCATATAGTTTGAAGAAAGAAGTGAAGTTTGAAGTCTTTCTTTTGGAAGGGGGGATTTGTGGAGAGTAATCGTTATCGCCATCACCATCAGATATCCAGCTACTGAGCAGAGTTGAATATATGCAGTTTCAAAGGGATTACTGGATTTCCCATGCGTAAAAGAAGTTATGAAATGATCAAAAGAGCCCTACAAAGAATTCTTTCCGGTCATTGTGGCGCAGATTGAGAATTTTTATACGTTCTTCTTTAGAAAATGGATGACTGCTTTGTGGATTCCACGTAGATTGATAA
>VDFB02003804.1:0-55640 GCA_007258455.2 Sequoia sempervirens | reverse complement strand
TTCATCATCTTAATTGTATTTAAAAACATTATTATTGCATTCAATTGCTTTTCCCTAGTTACTTTTTCTTGTACTTATTTGCACATTTTTCTATTTCTAAACATCAACATCATGAATAGGAAATCTGTAAACACTGTATACATTCTATAATTTACTATTTTTCTATGAAAAACCTTTGCTAGGATTAAAATTCCCTTCCTGGTATCTTAGTTCCTATTATGATTTTTTCCTCAAAAGTCTCTCTATTGTTTTCTATCTATTTCAGTCCCTGGAACTTCAAAATCTCACTAGGAGGAACAAGACACACTTCTTGGCATCTTAGTCCCTGCTGACTTTGACTCTCTAGTTTTTAAGATCTAAAATTGCTTTTATGTGTTTTTGTGAGCTACCTTCAGTTTTATATTTCGATTTATAGAATTTCTATTATTCTAATTTATTTCTTTTCACTTATGCAATTGAAAGCATAAGATATTGTGTTCATTGCACTTTCTGTGGCTTCTCCCTTGTATGAGTTGTAGTACTTGGTGTCCTACTAATATTATGGTTTGATGAAGTGCAAGACTCATGGAATCCCATGACAAAAGACTCATTATGGATCTTGGGTTATCAAACTCTCTTACTTGTGGTGTTGGCATTAGTTCACTAGGTATGGATCATACCTTTAACACTTCTTTTGCTATGCTTACCTCACCTACAAGTGTTATTCCAAGTGTTCAAAGAATGGTTGACCATATTCCTCAAGAAATCATAATGAAAATGCATGAAGACCTAACTCATTTACAAGATAGTGTGAGTATTGAAAACATTTCCAACACTATTATACCTACCATAGATAATATTCATGACATGATAGAAAGTGATGACAGACTAAAAGGTTTGCATAACCTACCTCAAATATTTGGAAACAACCTTCCTCCCACCACTAATGATGCTTAAGCTTCATACAATATACAAAACCAAGGAGGAATTCAAACTCCTCCCTCTTCAACCATAACCTCAATTACCACCTATACCAATCCTCAAACGACCACAACAATGCAACCAACTAGTAGCATCCTTCCTACCTCAAACATTTCCACTAGTGCTCCTTATACCTATGTGGCATCTAATCTTATATCTCCTCACATAAGTATTCCATTCACTAGTCCTTCCAACATATACACACCACCACCATATTCATCTCCATCAAACACTAATGCAATGATCCCATCATTAATCACTTTGTACAAATCCTTTCATCCATTCAACATCAATTTTCCACTTTAAATCAAAATCAAAATGATCCACATTCATACTACTTCATGAGCAACCCACTCCTTGGAGATATTGAGAACTCTGGTGCCACAAGGTATAGAGATCCCTATATTTGTGAAATATAGAGGAAAGGGAGATCTTGCTAATCATGTTAATGCCTTCACTACTTTGTGTAGTGACTTTATCCTTGAGGACACACTTTTGGCTAAACTTTTTTCCCAGTCCTTGAAGGAAATTACCTTGGATTGGTTTTTTGCATTACCAAATAACTCAATTAATTTATTCAATGAAATTTTTTGAGGCCTTTATTAACCATTTCCAAGTGCACATGGTTCCTAAGATGACATTGGTTGATTTGATGAGATGCAAGAAAAATGAGTGAAAAAAATCATTGACTTTATTTCATGCTACCAATTGCTTTATTCCCAAATTAGTGTGAAGATTCCCAATTCCCACCTTTGAAATATGTTCGTACAAAATTTACAAAGCAATATAAGGGATAAGCTCACCATGATGGAATTACTTTCATGCATTTATGCACTACCCTTCGAGACTATCAAAATTCCATAAGTACAAGTGAACCAAAAGCCACCCCTACCCATCCTAAAAAGTTTGAAGCTCCAAACCAAAACACTTACCAACCTTTTAGAAGAAAAAATAAAATTTTCTTTCAACTAAATTCCTCCTCTCAACCTACACAACCAGTTGATACCCAAGTAGCTGCTATAAAGAAGAGTAATCCTTATATCTTTGGGGATTTGCAAAGGAAATTTACCCCCTTACCCAGCACACTCCACAACATTATGACCCAACTCTTAAACTAAAATATGCTTACCTTACCTCCTATTTGACCCATTGACCCTAGAAAACCATTACCTCTGAGCTTTAGAAAAATTTCCTATTGTGCTTATCACCAACAAAAAGGACATGATATGGAACATTGCAAGCATCTTAAACATATTGTGCTACAAGACCTCATAGATTCCAATCATATCCTAATTGGAGGAGTGAATGATAAAGATAATAATTTTGTAGCTTCTCCAACCCAAAACTTGTAAATATTTACCAATTTGATGCCTAACCATAACATTTCATTTGTTAAGGCTAGTGAAACTAAGCCCGATGTGATGAATGTTGACACAAATGATGAAAATATGAGAAATCATGAACAAATTCCTATGGATAATGATGAACAAAGTCCTATGGATACTAATGAAAAAATTCCTATTGATACAATGATAGGAGTAATTGGCATAAAGCCTTATAAATAACAAACCATTGACATTACTTTCTCTTCAGAAGCAACAAGTAAACATACACCTTATGGTCTGCTTTACATAGCTGGTAGAATCAATAACAAGCCCACTCCTAGGATTTTAATTGATACAATTTCTGGAGAGAATGTGATGATAGAAGAACTCTTATATGTGCATGAAATTACTAAAGATAGATATGATAAACCGAAAGCATGGATTAAAATGCATGATGGTTTTTCTCATGCTATTGTGAGCTCAAACATACTCCCATTACAAGTAAGACTAAAAAAATCAAATGTATCATTCTGTATCATATCTAATTCAAACCAATTTCATGTGCAGTTAAGCTATAAATGGCTTCGTTGATGAATGCGGTCCCATCCGTTGTCCATAAGTGCTTAAATTTTTTAGTTGACAATAAAATATTCATTGTAAACTATAGTGGCTTTAGACCCCCTTCTTCCCATGGAAATTTCTCCTTGAATTATTTTTGGCCTGATCCCATGGAACCTATAAGACCCCGTCAAGACTTCCTTTTTCTATCGTATGAAAAATTCAAAGAAAAATGCATAGCCAAAATATCCCTTGAAAACTTTCCTCCACCCATGCTTAAACCTCAGCCACCTAAAGAAAACAATGTTGAGAAAAAAGACCAAGAAATAATGAAAACAATCTCATCATGCCTCCTAGGATAAAAAAAGCTTACAAATTTAAATAGAAAGTGGTTACCCAACCTTCCACGGTTCCTTCCATTCCTACCCTATAGGAAGAAAAGAAGGTTGATAAACCTAATCCTACACAAACACAACTTGAAAATAAAACTAAAAGAAATAGAGGTGCTAGAGAGCATAGGCATAGATGGTGTTCCCTTTCTTGAAGGTTAAATGAAGAAATAAAAAAACAAAATCAAGATCCAAACTTGACTGAAGCAATGCATGATGTGTCTCCCCCTTCACCATAACAAAAAGATCCTATAGCACAACCACAAGAGCTAAACCCTTCTTAAGACATTATCATTCGACCTCTTGTTGTGATTAACTTGGATGGAAATGATGAAATTGCAAATATTGATGAACAAGTGCATAATGAGTTAAATCCATTGCTTTCCTCTTCTATGAGCTTAAATGACAATTCTCCTAAGAAGAGTGTTGAACTTGGTGATGACCCTAGTTCAACACTTACTATTGTCCCTTTGGCCAGTTGTCCACCTTCAATATACGATGAAAGTGATTGGGATGTGGATGACCTATGTTAGGTTGATTCGCATGTGCCTTAATAGTCTTTTTCATTATTATTTTTTCTTTATGCAATTGCATGTGCATAATGTGATCCCTCGTACTATTCTATTTGATGTATCTCTCTCTCTCTTTGTGACATTCCTCTATTTGTACCTTCATTATTCTCTGTCATAAATCTTTGATCTTTTCCTTTATTTTTTCATTGTCTTGTGTTTTCCTTTTGGGGATTACACAAGGCATTGAGACATTCATGTCTCTTCCATGCTGACCCAAAAGCTTTTCCTTTATCTTTTTCATTTGTCTTATGTTTTCCTTTTGGGGATGACACAAGGCATTGAGACATTCATGTCTCTTCCATGTTGATCGGAAATGTTTTTCTTTGTTTTCACTCTCTTTGTGTCATTCTTATCATTCTATTACTATTTGGGGAATGATGATAGTTACAAAATCTCTAAAAACATTGTAGCAAGAACATACTAACCCCAAATCCATAGATCCCTCATGTGTTTGGAGTTTCATTTTGTGGGAAACCCATCTCTTTCCTTTTGCATGGCGTAGCTTCATTTGGAAACATATGAATTGGAATAGGGCTTTACAAGTAAGCTCTCATGTCCTCTTTGTTGTTAGCATTTATCATTTTCTACTTAAAAGTAATTGCTCACACCACATGGTGTTTAGCAATTTCTTTAAAGTGGGAGAATACATTGGTATTATTTTTTTGCATTTTTTCTTATGTTTCATGGTGTAGTCTTCTTACTTCATGTGATGCATCTTTCATTTTTTGGTGATATTGGGTATGATGTCCTTCAAGAGTGCAATCACTCTTAGCATATTACATTCCTCTTAGTGGCTTGATGCGACACAATAAATCTCCTAAGTCATCAATATTTTATTCTTTGATTGGTCCTATCTTGGAGACATTAGGCACAATGTTCCCTAATTTAATACCTTACATGAACTAAGAAAGACTCCTTTCAATGTTCCCTATTTTGTATTTGTAAATTTTGATATATGGCCACCTAGAATAACACTCTTTGCTTGCCTGTGGAGCCATCTTGTTTGTTCATGAGTTCCAAGCATATGAATCTTTGGTTGCCTCATGAAGCTTGAAGTTCATTGTTGTGTGGCACCTTATCAAATTTATTAGGAGGTATAACTTTGGTATGGTTGGACAAGAAGCTTAACCTACAAATGAATTTCCCATAGCCACTTGCGTGTGAGTGTGAGTACATATCAGCCGCATGTGTATATGTCTCACCCTTTTGGATTACTCACCTAGTAGATAGCTTGAAGTTCTATTTTCTTAGAGTGAGTGTGCATTTTTTGGACAAATAACCTAGATCTGATCCACACCATGTTGTAAAAATGGTCAAAGCTTGATCCACCCCTTTTTTGTTTTGTTTTTCTTTTCTATTTGTCTTTAGTAGTGTATACTTGTGCCTTGTTATTGCTCTTTATATCATTTTCATGTGTGTTATTTTGTGCCTATGTCGGTTTTCCATAAGACCTTGGTCCTTGAGGCTGGTGCAACCCTCTTAATCATGGTCATCCTATCTTACTAGCATTGGTGTATTAGGACCCCTCTTCATGTGTGTTGCTCTACTTTATTGTGATTTGGAAGCAAGTTCCTCCTTTCAGTTAAGTGGGGGCTAGATGTAATGACATAAAATGTATACCCTAACATGGCCTTGATTTAGTGTTGTAATATGTCTAACATATTCACATTATGTCTTGGGTGCTTGTGAACTAAATGAGCTTATTGGTGCCTTTTTTAGAGTGCTATAAATTTTTACAATACACTTTCAAGCTAGCATTCAATTCAAGATCCATATCATTCAAGCAAGAGTCACAATCTATATCTATTGGAGCCACTTCATACATGTTTGCAACACTTTATTACTAGGGTTTGGTGAGTTGCAACATTAAATTTTGTTCATTCATCATTCCTTTAACTTATTTTATTTCACTACAAGGTTTGATTACCGAAATGGGGTTTGACCAATGAAAACCCCTTTCTACTCACAAAACAACATTGTTCCCTCTCTTTAGTGTGTGATTTGAAAATCTATGTTGAAGGCACATTGGAGAGCATGTTTGGAGAAAGTTGTCAAGTTTTCAAAGTTTTCAAAGTTGTCACCTTGAATTGGAGATCATTAAAAGACATCTACGAGTATGTGCAGGATCGTGATGGACCAAAAAGTGGCAATATGATGGGTATGTTGTGACTTTCTTTTTACCCAAAATTGATAAAATGAAAAGGGTTTTAAAGGGGATTTTTGCTTTCCACCAATATAAATTATGCATTACTTTGAATTTAATAAGTAATTATTATTCATTTTCTATTTGAATTATGACTAAAGTCTTGATTGATAGGTTGATTGAAAAACATCTATAGCTTTCAAATGGTATCACATTTTTTGAATCCAAACATGTGTCACATTCAATGCTTTGCATACTATAGGATTAAAAAAAGAAAAAATGAATTTCATGAATTTTTGACCAAGTTAAGGTGGTCAGACATACAATTTTTATATTTTTTAAAAGTTGTAATAAAAATTCATAATTAATTATTTTCTTAGAAAAATTATAAAAAATATGAATCACATTAGGACATGAGTCCTCTACTTATATCTAAAATATTATAAGAAAATATTATCATTTTATTGTGGTTAGGGTGGTCAGACAAACACCTACTTATTTTTTCCCTGAAATTTAAGTACTATTGCATTGAAATTTCAAATTTTCACCAAATAGATTTTTTGTTTTAAACAAACCTAGTATTTTAGAAACTACACTAAATTTTCTACAGATTCTATTCTTACATATTTTTGAAATAATATAGATAACTTATTCAAATTTTTACGTCAAGTTGCTTAACTCTTATTTTTCTAAATTTTTTGCCACTTAAGGGCCTGCTTTTTCCATGATGATCCTGCACACACCCCTACATGTTGCAAATCAGAGTTTTAGATTTGGGAATCAGGTGGAAAGGACAAAGTAGACATTGAAGAGCATAATCAAAATTTGAATTTCTAGAAAATACTAACTGGACTAATACGCCACTTCTAGCATATGAGTCCTAGAGTATAGTAAAAATTATAGATTTCTAGAGTTTCAAACATATCTTTGCCAAATTTTTGTTCCAACCTAGAAACCTTAATCTAGGACTAAATCACCTAGACTGGCGTGAGTCCCAATAGACATTAATTTCAATATTTTCAACATTTCAAGTCTTCATTCAAGCCTCTTCAAGTTTCCAAGTGCGCACTTCTAATTTCTCAACTTTCTATTTTGATTTACATGTTTTTCTAGGTCATTTAGTGAAGTATTTCATTACATTAGGTTATAGCATTAGGACTTGCATTTCATTAGTCTTTCCAAGCCCTAGCTTGGTGGTGAACCCCTCTTTAGTTTCAAATCAGACCCTTGCATAGCCTTATTGCAATATCCCTTTCTCCTTTTCATACTCTAGATTTAGATCTCTAGGGTTTTCCTTGAATGATTGTGGGAGAAAAGTGTTGTTCTATGTCCTAAACCATAAACCAATCTCTTTTTCCACCTTATCAAGCATGAAGTCTACACCTACACTCTTTAGCACTTTAGTTTCTTTTTTCATGGTTTTCAAATTGTGAAGGTGTAAGAATAGGTTTATAAACCAATGGTTTCTTTTCTTCCCTTAGTTGATGAACTCAAGGAACCAAAAAGTGTTGGGAAACCAATGTCTTTGTGATGTCAAAAAATATCATCAGGGAAATTTTCACACTTGTTTGGGCCCTCCTTGTGAAATTGAGCTTCATTTTGCCTTGATTTAGTGTTGTAATGTGGTTAAAACATTCACATTAGGGGTCCTTGTGAACTAATGGATTTATATGGTACCCTGTAAAGTGTTGTGAGGAGTTGTAACAGATTTTCACAATTTTCTAACGTTTTATGAATTAACTGAACATAATAAATCCCTTTTTAATTAAAATAAACATTAATTTGAAGTGTTGTAAAGTGTTTTTAAAAAAAATTCAGACTTTTCTAGGCTTGTCATTAATAATTGGGATTTCTTATACTTTAATTAGCCCTATTTTGCATCCAAAGCCTCATTTAATGCATCTTTTTGAGGATAATCCTGACACCAATCAGTATCAAAGCATAATTCAGGTGTTTTTGGCTTGTGTGGCCTAGATTTAGTGATCTGGGACTCATTCACCACCTTGGGCGAATGGGTCACACCTAAATTTTTGGGTCCCAAACCTAGTTTCACCTTTCTAAGAAATTTTTATTTTTCATCCCATACATTAAATACAAGATGGGACTCATTCACCATCTTTGGAAAATGAGTCATGTGTTGCCGAAAATTAAAATAAATTCAAATTTCTCATAATATTTTATTCTCCTAGATTTGATGTCAGCTTGTAGCATTGTAATTTCAAGAATTCATGAATAATTGAGTATAAATACAAGGTTCTTTCACTCATATCTTCACTTAGCAATCTAAAAATCAATCAAGTGTTCACAAGCATTCATAAGAGAATTCAAGTGTCTTCAAGAGAAAATTTTCAAGCATTTTAGAGCAACATTCAAGCATCAATCATCATGTCAAGCATTTCATGTATCATGTTGTTTTAGAGCTAACAATGGTGGTGTAGGATTTTGTGATTCAAGCAAGAGTTTTCATTCAAGATGAACATCATTCAAGCAAGAATCAAGGTCTACATATATTGTAGCCATTACAAGCATATTTTGAGCACCTTATTGCTAGGTTTTGGTGAGTTGCAACATTGTTATTTGTTCATTCATCATTCTCCATTCTTATTTGATTTCATTTCAAGGATTGATATCCAAAATAGGGTTTGATCAAGGAAAACCCCTATTCACGAACCCCACAAAATTTTCCCCTCTCCTTTGTGTGTGATTTGTAGGTCTAGGCTATGTATTTCCCTAGGAGAAAAATTGGAGAAAAGTTTCAAATCATTCAAAGTTTTTAAAGTCGTCATCAAGCCTTGGAGAGCCTTGGAGAAGACCTACAGGGTGCAATTTAGGGATTCAAATCTGAATATGAATCAACAAGGGAAGAGCAGACAAATAAGAGCAGGATCAACTTTTAAAGTTGTAGAAAGGCCCAACTAGACTGATTCACCAATTCTAGAGAATGAGTCCCAGTTCTAGTTAGTTTTCAGGATTTTGTAGATTCAGATACCCTTTTGGCATAAACTTGTTCCTGCATTATTTCCAGAAATAGGAGTGATTCACCTAGCTTGGCGAATGAGTCCTATTGAATAGTAAAAGTATATTTTCCAATGATTCAGACCTCCATTTAGCCATCTCTAGTTTCCCAGGTGCACACCTTTCTATCTTCAATTTTTTGTTTCATTTCATTCACTTTTCTAGGTCATTTAGTGTTAGTTTGCATTCAATTAGGATTTAGTATTGCATCTTGCATTTCATTGTCTTTTCCACATTTAAAATTGGTGGCGAACCCCTCATTAGATTATATTTATCCCCTAGAATAGCCCTCTTGTAAGATCTCTTTCACTTTTGCTTTGAGGTCTCAAGGGTTTGTTCTTGAGTGAAAGTTAGTGAAAATTTCCCTTTTAGGTCCTAAACCCTAGAAGAGAAGCAAATAATTTTCCACCTTTCATTTTGGTGAACTTGCATTTAGAAGATTTCATTTTTTGATTTAGAGTGCATTATCATCCTAGATTTAGCTTGCATTAACATTGCATTAGGACTTGCATTGGTTAACTTGCATTCTAGGATTTTAAAATTTTCATTAATGAAAGATCATTTAGCTTGCATTTTTGTATCTCATTTTACAAAAAATAATTCAAAATTTTCATTTGCATCTTAGAAAAGGATTAGAAAACATAAAAATCATAAAATTGATTTAATTTTTTTTGAAAATTTTGAAAAAATCATCACTGGGACTCATTCATCATGTTGGGAAAATCATTCCCTTTGCATATTCTACATTGTGTTTTTTGGCATTTACAATCCAACTTCTGAGTTTTTGTTTACTATTATTGTCTTTTAGTTTTAGTTTAAATATCTTCGGTTTCACTTAGATCATTGCATCTAGTTTAAATTCATTCATCTTTAGCATTGTTAGAGCATTTCATTTCACATTGTTGCATAGTTTAGAATCTTAAATTTGCATCATGGATATGTGCTTTAGTAAGATTTGGATGTCCTTAAAGTCCTCAATGGATGTGTCAAGTTGTGCTTTTGGAAATGACCCTAACAAAATTGAACTAACTCATGCTCCTTCAACTCCTAATGCATGTCCTCCTCATGATGTTGACATCATTAGAGAAGATGATGGCAACATGAATATGTTCCTAAATGATTTACTTAACAACCTTGAAGCTAATGTATCCTTTTACCCATCCATGAAACAACCAAATCCCCCTTGATACCACCTCTTGAGATGTTTGGTTACTTACATCCTGAAACAAGAGTTGAACCTAAGTTCCCTATAATAGGTGAACCTAGTTCCTTTAAACAAGAAAATACTCGATCATTCCATGACAACAAAGTAAAAAATACCCCCATCAACCTAGAAGAGACATATGGAAAAGGATTCACAATCTTGAGTAAGAAAATATGAGATACAATAAGTGAAAATAACATTCATCAAATCCTAGAAAAAATACCAACTAATGAAAACACAAAGGGGTTAGGATATCAAGATTCTCCTTGCAACATACAACCCACTAAATAATACCTAAGGCTTCATAGTGATGGTATGGTGATCTTAGACTCTCCTCCTGATATGAATGTCCTTCTTCCTAAGGAACAACCAATGACTCATAAGAATAACAAGGATGAGGATAAGATCATCTCAAGACCTCCTTCCCTAATCCCGTCTAGAGAAGTTGGTGAATCTAGCAAGCACAAGAGGCCCTACAAGTTACAAAAACTAAAGTTTACTTGTCCGCCACCTGAAAGTGAAAGGAAACTATAATTTCTTCTAAACAAAGAACTCATAACATTTCCACCAATGAAAAATAGGCTCATACTATATCCTAAAGATGTAAAAGTTCCACATTATCTATACCACAAAACTCTTGGACATAGTATTGATGAGTGTTGTGTTTTCAAATTAGTACTGAACAAATTTTTATTCAATGGCAACAATTTCCATCGCATGATTGCATAATAACCTTTTCCATCCCTTTGTAATGTAATAGTTGTAGAGAATTCTATTATCATTATTACATGACCTTTCCCATCACCTATCTTGGCTTATTCTTTTCTCGCACTCAGTGGGGAGAGGAAGTAGATAGCCTTGTCCCAGTAATGCATTTGGAGTTTCCCCTTAGGTTTAGAGGTAGATGACCTACTCATAGGTTGACTCGCATGTGCCTTACTAGTCTTTTGTATTTTTTTCATTTTCATTTTCTTTTGTTCAATTGCATGTGAATAATGTGATCCCCCATGATGTTTTATTTGATGTTCTCTCTCTCTTTGTAGCTTCATTCTTCTCCATGCATCAATCTTTTATCTTTTCAATCATTTTGTCTTTTCATTTGTCTTGTGTTTTCCTTTTGGGGATGACACAAGGCGATGAGACATTTATGTCTCTTCCATGTTGACCCAAAATCTTTTATTTTCATTCTCTCTTTTTATTTTTCATGTGTTTTCCTTTTGGGGATGACACAAGGCATCGAGACATTCGTGTTTCTTCCATATTGGTTCGAAAGGTTTTTCTTTCTTTTCACTCTCTTTGTATCATTCTTCCAGCTCTATGTGTATTTGGGGAATGATGACAGTTTCGAGCTCTCTTGAAAAAGAAACATTGCAGCAAAGAACATATTGACCCCAAATCCATAGATCCTTTATGTGTTTGGATTTTCATTTTGGGGGCAACCCCTCTTTCTCATTTCTTTACATGATGTAGATTAATTTGGAAACATATGACTTGGCATAGGGTTTTCCAAGTTAGCTCTCATGTATTCTATATTGTTACCATTTATCATTTTCTCCTTTAATGTAATTGCTCATAGTATGGTGTTTAGCAATTTCTTTAAAGTGGGGGTATACATTGGCATTATTCTTTTGCATTTTTTAGTTTCATGGTTCATGGTGTAGTTTTCTTACTTCATATGATGCATTTTTCACTTTATGGATGACATTGGGTGTAATGTCTTTCATGAGAGTGATCTCTCTTAGCATATTACATTCCTCTTAGTGGCTTGATGTTATTCACTGCATCCCCTAAGTTGTGAATCTTTTATTATTTGATTGGTCCTCTCTTGGAGACATTAGGCACAATGTTCCCTAAGTTAAAACCTTACATGAACTAAGAAAAAGTCCTTTGAACATCCCTCATTATTTCATTTACATTTATATGGCCACCTTGCATAATACAACTTGGATTCCTATGGAGCCATCTTGTTTGTTCGTGAGCTCCAAGCAATGAAGTTTTTCTTGCCTCATGAAGCTCAAAAATCATTTTTTGTGTGGTGTATTATTAAAGTTATCATGAATAATAACTTTGTGTGTATGTGAGTACACACTAGCCATGAGTGTATGTTTCTCACCTTTTTGGACTTCTCACCTGGTAGACAGCCTGAAGTTCTGTCACCTCAAAGCGAGTATGCATTTTTTCGGACAAACAACCTAGATACAATCCACATCACAATGGAAAAACAACCAAAGTTTGATCTGACTCCCTTTTATCTTTTTACCTTTTTCTCTTTTTCATCTTTGATAGTGGGGTATGTGCAGGATCATCATAGAAAAAATAGGCCCTTAAGTGGTGAAAATTTCAAAAAAAATAGACTTAGGAAACTTGACGTAAAAATTTGAATAAGTTATCTATATTATTTCAAAAATATGTTAGTATAAAATATGTAGCAAATTGAATGTAGTTTCTAAACTACTAGGTTTATTTTTAAAAAAAATCTATTTGGTGAAAATTTGAAATAAGAAGTAGGTGTCTATTTGACCACCCTAACCATAATAAAATGATAATATTTTTTTATAATATTTTAGATATAAGTAGAGGACTCATGTCCTGATGTGATGCATATTCTTTTGTAATTTTTTTCCAAGTAAATAATTAATTATGATTTTTTTATTACAACTTTTAAAAATATAAAAAATTGTATGGCTGACTATCTTAACTTTGTCAAAACTTCATGAAATTCATTTTTTTTAATCCTATAGTATGCAAACCATAGAATTTGATGCATGTTTTAGATTCAGAAAATGTGATAGCATTTGAAAGCTATAGTTGGTTTTCAATCAACCTATCAATCAAGACTTTAGTTGTAATTCAAATAGAAAATGAATAATAATTATTTATTAAATTTAAAGTAAATCATAATTTATATTGGTGGAAAGCTGAGAATCTCCTTTAAAAACCCTTTTCATTTCATCAATTTTGGGTAAAAAAAAGTTGTCAGCCACATACCCATCATATCACCACTTTTTGGCTCATCATGATCCTACACATACCTAGTGTATTCGTGTGCTTTGTTGTTGCTCTTTATTATTCTCATGTGTGCTTTTTTGTGCCTATGTTGGTTTGTCATGGAATCTTGATCCTAGGGGCTTGGTCACCCCTCTTGATCATTGTCATCCTGTCCTATTGGAATTGGTGCATTTGAACCCCTCTTGATGTGTGTTTGTCTACTTTAATGTGAGTTTGAAGTAGGTTGAACCTCTCACTAAATTGGGGGCTAAATGTAGTGTCAAAAAATGTCATCAAGGATATGTTCACACTTGTTTGGGCCCTCGTTGTGAAATTGAGCTACATGTTGCATTGATTTAGTGTTGTAATGTGGTTGACACATTCACACTAGGTCTTGGGCCCTTTTGAACTAATGGATTTCAATGGTACCTTTCTAAAGTGTTATGAAGTGTTATAACACACTTTCACACTTTTCTAAGGTTTTATTAATTAACTAAACATAATAAACCCCCTTTTTAATTAAAATAAACATTAATCTTGCCTTATTTTGAAGTGTTGTAAAGTGATGTAACACATTTTCAAACTTTTCTAGGCTTGTCATTAATAATTGGGATTTCTTATGCTTTAATTGGCCCTATTTTACATCCAAAAACCTCAGTTAGTGCATCTTTTCAAGGATAATCCTGACACCAATTAGTATCCAATCATAATTCAAGTGTTTTTGGCTTGTGTGGCCCAAATTTAGTGATTTAGGACTCATTTTCCACCTTGGGAAAATGGGTCCCACCTAGATTTTTGGGTCCCAAACCTATTTTTACACCTTTCTAAGAAATTTTAATTTTTTGTCCCATACCTTATGATAGATGGGACTCATTCACCATATTGGGTGAATGAGTCCTATGTGGCCCAAAATTAAAATAAATTCCAATTTCTGGTATGATTTTATTCTCTTAGATCTAATGTTGGCTTGCAGTGTTGTAATCTCAAGAATTCTTACATAATTGAGTATAGATACAAGGTTCTTTCACTCATATTTTCACCAAGCAATCTAATAAGCAATCAATTGTTCACAATCACTCACAAGAGCATTCAAGTGTCTTCAAGAGAAAATTTTCGAGCATTTTAGAGCAACATTTAGGCATCAATCATCATGTCAAGGATTTCATGCATCATGTTGTTTTAAAGCTAATGATGGTGGTGTAGGATTTTGTGATTCAACCAAGTGTTTCATTCAAGATCAACACCATTCAAGCAAGAATCAAATTCTACATCCATTGCAGCCTTTACAAGCATATTTGCATCACCTTATAATTGCTATGGTTTTGTGAGTTGCTACATTGTGATTTGTTCATTCATCATTCTCCATTCTTATTTGATTTCATTTCAAGGATTGATTTCCAAAAGGTGTTTGACCAAGGAAAACCCCTATCCACTAACCCCACAACATTTTTTCCTCTCTTATGTGTGATTTATAGGTCTAGGTTGCAGATTTCCCAAGGAGAAATATTGGAGAAAAGTTGCAAATCATTCAAAGTTATCAAAGTTGTCATCAACCCTTGGAGAGCCTTGGAGAAGACCCATAGGTTGCAATTCAGGGAAATGGATCTAGAAATTAATTAGGAAGGGTAGAGTAGACAAAGAAGAGTAGGATCAGCTTTTGAAGTTGCACAAAAGCCCAACTAGATTGATTTGCCACTTCTAGAAAATGAGTCCCAATTCTAGTCATTTTTTTAGAATTTTGCAGATTCAGATACCATTTTGGCAGAAACTTGTTCCTACACAGTTTTTAAGAAATAGGACTAATTAGCCCAGCTTGGAAAATGAGTCCTCGTGAATAGTAAAAGTATAATTTCCAATGATTCAGACCTCCATTCAACCATCTCTAGCTTCCCAGGTGCACA
The DNA here is from genome assembly GCA_007258455.2 of Sequoia sempervirens. NCBI lineage: Eukaryota > Viridiplantae > Streptophyta > Pinopsida > Cupressales > Cupressaceae > Sequoia > Sequoia sempervirens. The sequence continues at coordinate 40,585 of VDFB02003804.1, read as the reverse complement.
CCTTCTTTCCTTTAGTTTTTTGTTTCATTTCATTCACTTTTCTAAGTCACTTAGTGTTAGTTTACATTCAATTAGGGTTTGGTGTGTTGCATCTTGCATTTCATTATCTTTTTCCAAGTTTAAACTTTATGGTGAACCCCTCATTAGATCATATTCAGCCCCTAGAACAACCCTCTTTCAAGATCTCTTTCAGTTTTGCATTAAAAGCTCAAGGGCTTGTTCTTGAGTGAAAGTTAGTGAGAATTTCCCTTTTGGGTCGTAAGCCCTAGAAGGAAAGCAAAACAATTTTCCACTTTTCAATCTCTTTAGGTTTATAGACTTGTTTTATCTTTAGAAGCATAAAGTGATCATCTTATTGTCTCTTGGTCAAGTTTGTAAGAAACTGGTGGAGGAACTATGGTGTACTTATCTTGGTTATTTGGAAGGGATTTTAGCTCAATAATAGGTTCATCAATTATAGGTTGGAGAGAAGGAACAACCATTGACTATCAGACTTAGGAGTATTTCTAAGAGATAAATGTACAATGAACTTTCCTTTGAACTTTTGACATGACTTGAAAAATAAATCGTCATGAGGATTTATAGGTTTCATAGGTTTAGGAAGAAAGAAATCCAATGAAAAATTCCTAGGGGAAGACAAAGGTTTAAATCCACTATGGTGCACTATAAATATCTCTTTTTCAAAGGGAAAATTTATGCACTTATGAATAATTGATGGGACAACATTCATGGAGGATAACCATGACTAGCCTAGCTTCACAAAAAATTGTTTTGATGATGGGATGATGGAGAATGAGACATATAATTACTTTGGTCCAAATTTTAATGGAAGAGTGATCAAACCTATCACAGGGTAAGTAAAGTCATTATTATTTTTAATCTACACTTTCGATTGTTCATAAGAATCTTGTTAAATTTAATGAAAAAACAAGAATTCCTTGGTGGTCACATTCTCTACACACATGAGATCAATAAGTATCCCTGTTATGGGTTTATCATTAATATGTATGGAAATATAGAGAGGATCATCAAGTGCTTGTATAGAAGCATCAATATGTGTAAAAGCAATGTTAGGTACCAAAGTGGTTTGGCCCTTATGAGGTTGAATTTCTATAAGAGTGACCATGTCATGTAGGTCATCCTCATTATCACTCTTATCATCATTATTATCATCAATTATTTCACCAATATTATCAACATTCATCACATCATTCTTGACATCACAAGCTTTCACAAAGTTGGTGGAATGATTTGGCATTGGGTTGGTGAATATTTTCAAATTTTGGCTGGGTAGGGCAATTGAATTATTTCCTTTGTCTTTAACACCTCCCACCTAAATATGATTAGAATCAACGAGGTCTTCAACTTTATGTTTAAGATGTATGCATCATTCTGTGTCATGTCCATTTTGTTTGTGATATTGGAAAAGGAATTTGGGTTGCAATTTAGAGGTAAGGGTTAGGTTGTTTCCATATCATTGATAGGAGATAAATGAATTATATTCTTACTCAAAATTTGCAACATGAATGAATGGAGGGAATTGGGTAATGGAGTAAATTGACTATCCCTAGGTCAAAATTGGTATGGGGTAGAGCTTATGGCAACAACTTGAGTCTCAACATGGTTTGTTGGAGATGGATTTATCTTAAAAAATTCTTATTTTGCTTCTTAAATTGTTGATAATTATTTTGATGTGCGTATTTGGACTTCTCAGTATATTTAGATGAAGATGCTTCATACTTATTAATCAAATTCTTGTAATCACAAAGCATTGTGAACAAGCTTATAAAGGATGGAAATTTCTACGAGAGAATTTTTTCTCTTATTCCTTATTGTAATTTCTTAATGAGCATTCTTTCAATTTCTACACCAATAAGAGTAAGGTTAACTTGTGATAGAACCAACTAATAGTGACTAATTAAATCTATAACTTTTTTACCTTACCTTTATTTGCATCACATTAAATCAGTTATATTGATCTTGGGACCAATTTGCACTCAGAAATGGTTGATCAAGGCATAAAAAATCTCATTAAATGGGTGAATTGAGCTATCTATTAATGAAAAAAACCTCTTTAAATCCATTTCCTTTAGTGACCTAGGAAAATTTTTAACCAAGATCTTGTCTTCACTAATGAAGTCACTAAAAAATGTTGTGTATGTTAATATATGGTTGATATGATTGCATTTACCACTGTATTTCTCAAAGTTGGGTACTTCTATGTTTTGTGGCATTTGTGCTTTGAATATCTCCAATGACAATGTGTTTCTCTTGAAATATTGTTATGGTTTTCTATTCCGAGTTTGGTTCAATGTTGATATTTTTTGTTGAAGGGATGTTCCACTTTTCAAGAGTTATTTATGAAAAAATCATTGCTTGTCATGTTTTGTGAATGAGATGAATATGGTTGAAGTGTATATGTATTAGGTGGAGTATTGTATCAATTCTAATTTTTTTAGGGGTGATGGATTTGGAGATATGATGTTTGTGTTGACAAAACTATAAGGATTCATAGTAGAAATACCCAAAGTTGGAGCTATACTAATTCTTAGTTGTATTGTTGTGATAACAGTTGGATTTATATATGCTAGAATAGAGGCTATAGTTATAGGGAGAGAAAATTGACTTCCTCCTTGACTTTGAGTATACCACAAAATTTGAGAATAACTAGCCAATTTAGGTACATGATTGTCTATCATGTTGGCTAGACTATGCATTAGCTCTAATCCTTAAGAATCATCAAGAATTTTCCTTATGTTAGCTATGAGAGGGACCACTATGCGAACAATATATTTTGCATGATCAGAAAGAATTTAATTTTTTCTAAGGATTTGTCCAACTATTTTAGTTTCACTTTAGGGACATGAGCCACCTTTATTTCAACATCAATGATAGTGGTTGATGGTAAGGTCATGGGAATTGTGGCATTAGGGATGGAGTCCAAAATTAGTTCACTATAAACAACACTTGTCATGAAAGGGTTGGAGAACTCAATATCCATAATGGTTGTACCAATAGCATAGGATGCCATGAGTCTCGAACTACGTCTCGAATTATTGGAAAAATGATACCAAATTGTGAAACTCATGCAAGTTCAACAACACCAAAAGTGCACCCAAGATGAACACCAAACTATTAAATAAGTACAATAAAAACTCATAAACAAAAAACAAGAAGTAGAAGAAAATAGGAACCACAACAATAGAGGTCTTAGAATTTTTTTTTGCCAAGACAAGCAAGATAGGGTTACCCAAGGGCATCTGAGTCCTCCTCAGGGGTTCTAAAAGTTTGATATTGGAATGAAAACTATTTTTTTTAAGGATTCTAATTCTACTTGCAAACAATTATAATAATAATTAAATTTCAAAAATTTTGTTTAATGTATCCCAATTTGATGCAAAATGCAAGTATGCAATGATTTTGAGGATTTTTGAACAAATTTTAATACAATTTTTACATCTGACATGTAATAATTAACTGATTGCAATATGAAAATACCTCAAAATCATGATTTTGAATGTAAATTTTGATCTCAAATAATGCACTTTCTTTCACTAAATAAATTACATGCAAAATGATTTATACAATAGAGTTACTAATTCCAAAATAGGGATATGCAAGTACAAGACAATTAAGTAGATAGAGATAGAACAAAGTGAAATATTTTGGTAAGACACACGTACAAGGACAAGTTTATTGAAAGAATAAATAAGGAACCCTTTGATGTGTTGTCATTGATGCCAACATTATTTGGTGACAATTTTGTCTAATCCGGTAAACAATTTTGGTGACACCATGATCTGATAATTTTTTCCAAATTTTCTCATGTTATAAGATCAACCTTTGTAGTTATAATATGTTATTTAAGACTAATAAATACATCTATGATAAAGACTTCAATGATTTTGGTTTAACAGGCTAAAAGTTACTAGTAGCAGAAGATCAACACATTGCTCTTTGGCTTATACAGTGCAAATGGGTATGAGTTATTTGGTCCACATTCCTCCAGTATTTGGATTTAGAATCTACAATTGTTGGAGTTGGTTAATAGGTGTTAGCAATACATATAATCTAGATGGCACATTCTTATACAATCATATGGAAGATTGATGTTGGTTAGATTGGTTTATTTTGTGATTAGGTCTAATTCCTAGCTGATCTAATAAGTTACTTGAAATTGTACTATGAAGATTAATATGTATTTTGGATGTTAAGGGGAACTATTTAAGATCTTTTCTAACCTAATATCAAGTTTTACATGATTTATTTGAGTGTGAAGAAGTTTTGTTTCAAGTATGAAGCTGAAAAAGCCATTTTGAATCAAATAGGGCTACATCTAATTAGGCCAACTTAATTGATGTATGTGGATGTAATAGGGTATATATATATGAATCATTTTTGAGTTGAATAGAAGGTAATAAATGTAATGTAATTTGTGTTAAATTTGACAATGTGCAAACTTGGAAATTTACATGTATGTGATTAGAAAAAGTGCAAAATTGTTGAGTTTGTCTAGCAACTACAAAGTAAAGCTTCATTGGAACTAAATTTAGCACAAGGAAGGTGAATTTTACATTAGTTCATACTTTGGCTATGTATCCACTTTTGTCTTTTATCTATTTTGGGCTATGAGCCTTATAAGGAAAATGAGTCTTGGCAATAAACCCATGTAATTTCTTATACCTAGTTATAATATATTGTGAGCTAATCCTCACAATGGTCTTTCCATTTTTGGGTTTTCCATGTAAAAATCCTAGTGTTCATTTGTTATGTGGCGTTGTGATCTCTTTCACATTTTCCTTTATACTACAGTTACCTATGTTTTGATTATTGGTTGGATTATGAATAAATGGTTTAATAGAATACTGATTCACCCCCCATCTTAGTATTCTAGGCACTCAACAATTGGCATTAGATCCTAGTTCCTTTTGAAAATCTTAACCTCTTGAGGAAGATCTTGGAGGTTGAACACATGGCTAATAAAATGTATCCTATTCCCCCGGAAGAAAGTTTTGCAATCGAATATGAAGAAGATGATTGCATGTTTGAAAAAGAAGAACTTAAAGCTACTCTTGAAGATCTTGATAGAGTTGGTGGTGAAAACAAAAGTCTAAAAGAAAGCCTAGAAGAAGCAAATGAATGTGTTAAAAAGTTGAGAGAACAAATCAAGAAGTTCAAAAAAAGACATAGAGAAGTTAATGAACAATAGAAGAAGGAAAAAAAAGGTATCACTGAACTCAAAGTGCAAGTGGAAGAAAAGAAGAGAATTAAGGATTGTCTGAATGCTAAGATATAAAGAAAAATTGATGAATTTACAAAGTTTGAACAAGAAGTGGTAACCCTAAGATTAGATCTAGAAAAATCAAGAGCTCATTAGGATAAATTCAAATTAATTACCATCATGCTTGATGAACTAATTGCAATTCATAAACCTTCTAAGGATAAAAGAGGTTTGGGACTTGAAGAAGGACAAAGTTCAAAGACAAATCAAACACACAACAAGGTTGAAAATCAAAAGTAGACTCAAGGAAATGGTAGAAAGATAAAGAATCAAAGAAGCAATACTAGAAAACCTCCTATCAAATAACCAAATTCTCAAAGGTACCTATCTTTCAATGGTATTTGTTTGTCATCCAATAAATTTGGACATAAAGCTATAGAATGTAGAAGTAGAAAGAAATAGAATTTAGGATCCTTTTTTGGACAATGTTTTGCATGCAAGAAATTTTGACCTAGAGATACTAAGTGCAAAAGTCAAATCATGATTGGATTCAATATTGGTAGAATGTTTCAATCTTTCAATGGCTATTGTTATACATGAAACATACTTGGACATAAGGCTAACTAGTGTAGATCAAGAATTAATAGAAGTCAGTTTGGTCAAAAAAATGTTGTGTGCTACAACTACAACAAACTTAGATACATTTCGAGATTTTGAAAAATAATGGAAAGAAAACTAATCTAGAATAAACTATTGAAGAAATTTTATCCTCCTAAAGTTAAGAAGGAAATGGAAAAGATTTGGAAAAATAAAGAGGAACATGAGAACATGGATGAATCAAATTCATCTATACCAACATCTGGTGTAGAAAATTCTTCTGAAAACTAACCCGATGACAAGGCTTATATGGAGCCGATAATAGAGAAATATAACAACCCCTTGGAAACATGAGGTTTCAGGTAGTGACATGAATTTATATGGTATAATATAACGTGCTTAAGCTTTTGGAGAAGAAACTAGTAGAAAATATGCAAATCTAAATAATTGTAGAGCTTTTTAGGGTTTACAATATTTTAATGAAGTGTTTACCATCTTTCTAGGAATTTGAAGCATTAAATGCAAAATTATGGCATATTGGTAATGTATAAAGTGAAAACCCCATTCATTTTAAATCACTTTTGCACATTTGAAAAAGAAAGAAAAGTGAATTGAGAAGTGATCAAAGGTGATTGAATTGTTTCATACCCTAGTTCCCACTGAGTGTGAGAAAGGTATTTAGAGCTATCCATTCTTTGTGGTTTTATATTAGAAATAATTTTACAAGCATTTGAAGATATAATTGAGGTTAAAATAGATACACCAATGACCATAGTTGAGATCACTGAAAGACCTAGACCAAAGTTTAAGAGGTTTTCATGGAATGTTTTCGGCAATGACCCCAACAATGCATTATCGAAGATACAAGAATCTATATTCATGGAAAATTGGAAAAATATGATCACCAAGTACTTAAGAATCAATGGTCCAATGAGCTAGCTGGAGATGAATTCTTAGTGAAAGAAGCTAGACACTTGGAACTAGTCTCCTAACTTTAGCAATGATTTGGATGTAGAGTATGTGAGGATATCCCTAAGCATGATACATGAAAAATTCATGTGGGTTGATATACCCAAACTTATTTCAAGTATGTGACTAAGGTTGTAACTAGATTATGTGATACCAGACTCATACTAGTGTTAAAGATAGTAAATAATGATGTGGTTATGTAGCTAACCAGTACCACATTTGATAGGAGAGATTTAACAACCAGACCAATCATCAACCCTACTATGAAGTATGCATCAATTGTGATAGGCCACATGATCTACTTCACCGATAGAGAGAAATGGGTATTTGAAACTATGATATATGTTGATCATGAAATGGTAGTAAATAGAAGAGATTATTATTTGTGTGAGTTGCTTTGATAGAAATTTTTGGAGAACTTGCATGAAAACAAAACAAAGAAATATGCTTTCAATTTTTCTTTCTTTTCTAATTTTTAAGAGAGCTACATAGAAGTAAAACCATTGTGTGGGATGGAAAAAAACTAGTAGCACATCAAATTTTTGATTATCTACATAACATTGGAGATTATAATGCAAAAGCTAATGTATTAACTATATTTTTCACATTATTCCAAAGGAACACATATGAAAGAGAAAGAATCCCTAAAATTTTAGTAGAGAAATATGCAAATGACATAACCATTCTAGTATCCACTGATGAATGCATAATAGAGGTGGTTGAACCTAGAACAATATGGATTGATTCTCTAGGATATGAGATTTCTAAAGATGAGACTAAGAGATACATTGAAATATTGTTGAAAAGTCTTGTGGACTCCTCCTTGCCTAGACATGACACATATTCATCTAGGAGAAATCAATTGAAGTATACTTGGATACTTTAGCCATTGCTAGAACAAAAAGGGAAAACAAACAAGTTGAACAATAATTTGGTATGCATGGCCTTTCAAAAATGATGTTGGCATATTAAGTTAAGTTGCAGTAGAAAGGAAAGCCAAAACAATTGGTGATTCATCTGAACCATATAGATTAGCTTCCACCCCTTCCTCTACATTGCTAAAACCATCTAGTACAATTACTGAAAGTGGAGCCTAGTGCTTTGGCATCAATTAATGTGTCTATACCCTCTGGACCCAACACTTAAACTTTAAAAAGGAAGAATGTACTTCTACTAGCACACCCTTCTACCTCTAGAAGAATGAGGAAATAGAAATCATTAAGAGAAAGAAACTTAAGTGATGTCATGAAAGAAGAAATTGAACTTGGATTGGAGGAAAAATTACAATTGAAAAGAAAGAGAAGAAGTAGTGTCTCCACCAGCAGTGAAGGTGCCTCAGAAGAGGCTAGTACAAAATTCTAGAAGACTAAAATCAATATTGTAGATACCTCAGAAGAAGAGGAGATACAAAAGGAAAAATAAGCTTTTACAATACATGTGCACAAGAAGCTCGAAAAGAAAGAGAAGAAGAAGATAGATGAAGGAACATCAAAGCCTAAGAAGAAGAATTACAAGACTCCCCTGGTAAGAGCCCATTCACCTATAAAGTTGGAACTTTGGTTAACAATATGTTAGATCATGATGGCTTATTAGAAGCCACTACGAAATTGTATTGATGAAGTTGATGAAGAAGATCGAAAAATAATTATAGATGTCATTATTTAATATATGATATTTTGGATGCAAATATGGACTACATGAAGAGGAGGGTAACAAATGTTGTATGGAAAGTCTTGGTTAAAAGAGGACATGAAGTTGTTAAAGCTGAAGACTAGATAAAAATTGATGCTTTGATTGAGAATAGATCCTCTCTAAGGATGAAAAGGATACCATATTGGAAGTGTACACAAAGAAGTTCAGAGTAAAGCAAAGAGTTGCCATCCTTATGGCTAGAGAAAAGGACAACACAAAAAAGTTGAAACAAGAAACTTTTGATACAGTGAGAGATATGACGCATAAATTTAGCATGATTGTTGGTTCATCATTCAATACAGATCAATTCAAGGAGATTGATAAAGATAAATTTATTGATGCAGAGGAAAATATTCCTCCCATATCTAATTGACTTATTTTCCAAGAACTAGTAGAATAGGTAAATGCTTATTCTGCAAAAGAGACACCAAACTTGAATATTTTGGGGGATATAGATGATGAAACACATGCTCTTCTAGAGACATCTTCTCATTCAAAAGACACTAAAAATAAACCCAAAGAGAATAATGAAGATCATAATAATAATGAAGTCAATGAAAATGTTGAAGATCATCATGACAAACAAAATGAGGATATCGATAATGAAGGTGAAGAAAACAAAAATGAAGAAGAAGGTAAAGATAAAAAGAAAAATTCCAAGGAAGATGATGAAGATAAAAAGGAGGATGAAAGAAAATATATTCAAAAGGATTACACCTCAAAAAAGAAGAAGAAGAAGAAGAGAAAGAGAACCAAGAAGAAACTAAGGCTGAAAGAGATGAAGAAGAACCCCAAAAGACCACAAAGCCATCAATGCCATCTAGAGAATCCTCTAAAAGTACAATCGAGGGTATTCTAACAAGAAAATTAAGGGTTTAACTGACCATTCCACCACAATTCATTCAACTCCCATCACAACAAGGATATGTAGGTATGAATAAGATCTCACCTATTTAGAGGATGGAGCTTGGAAATGCTTTTATTTCCTCCAGGAGAAAGGAAATTATAGAAACTCATTAGAAGGGTACTAAACTAATCAATGATTCCCTCAAACCTCAATAGGATGTAACCCTTGATATCAGGGTATGTGCAGGATCATCATGGAAAAAATAGACCCTTAAGTGGCAAAAAATTCAAAAAAATCAGAGTTAGGCAACTTGACATAAAAATTTGAATAAGTTATCTATATTATTTCAAAATTATGTAAGAATAGAAAGTGTAGAAAATTGAATTTATTTTCTAAACTACTATCTTTATTTTTATTTTTTTAAAATCTATTTTGTGAAAATTTGAAATTTCAATGTAGTAGTACTTAAATTTCAAGGAAAAAATAAGAAGTGTATGTATAACAACCCTAACCATAATAAAATGATATTTTTTTATAATTTTAGATATAAGTAGAGGACTCATGTCCCAATGTGATTCATATTTTGTGTAATTTATTTCCATGTAAATAATTAATTATGATTTTTTTTTACAACTTTAAAAAATTTAAAAACTCATATGTCTGGCCACCTTAACTTGGTCAAAACTTCATGAAATTAATTTTTTTTTTAATCCTATAGTATACGAAGCATAGAATGTGATGCATGTTTTAGATTAAAAAAATGTGATACAGTTTGAAAGCTATAGATGTTGTCCAATTAGCCTATCAATCAAGACTTTAGTCATAATTCAAATAAAAATGAATAATAATTATTTATTAAATTCAAAGTAAGGCATAATTTATATTGGTGGAAATCTGAGAATCTCCTTTAAAAACCCTTTTCATTTCATCAATTTTGGGTAAGAAAAAAGTCATTAGCCACATACCCTACAAATACCCATCATATCACCACTTTTTGGCCCACCCTGATCCTGCACATACCCATCACTATTGATGATTCTCTAACACCTATTGAGAATTTCAAGTTTTTGGTTGATTCACTCCATGAGTACACCTCTAATCTAAAGGAGCATAAAAGAAGAGGTAGAATCAAGGCCTGCAGAGAAAAGAGTGCTTGAACTACATGATAAATGTGTAACTACACATAGCAAGGTGATGAAAAGTTTTAAATATGTAAAGGAATGTGAAGATGAGGCTTGTATATTATTCTTGTATAGCATGAGGTGGTCAGATGTCACTCAAGGCATTAAGGATTTAATGGACTCAATAGAGTCACAATTAGTCAATACCTCTAGAGCCTATGGAATTACAAAATATAGAAACTATACCTCTTCAAATTTACCATTTTATACTTGTAAAAAAAAAAATTCACTTTGCAAAGATAGAAAGAGAGTGTTATAAGGCAGTTTGGACAACTTGGAGACTTGGTGAAGACCAAGAACATTCTGGTGTCAAGTTCCTTTATGGATGTAGAAAAGATAGATAAGATAAATCCTAATCTGACCACTCTAAAAGAGGAAGAGGAGATCTTGGTAGAGTTTAAATCTATGCATAAGGTGCTTTCTACAACTAAGAAGAGTCAGGATGAAGGGAAATCTACTTGGGAAACCATTCTTAAGGAGCTTGAAGGTGATTCCTCCTTCAGGTGAATGCATTTCACCTTGTATATTATAACTTTGTTTTCAATTGCTTTTAGGTTTCCTTTGTTGTACATATCATTGGATGCAATTCTTGGGATAACTCCCTAAGGGGGATCCAATCATTTCATTTTAGTTATCTTTTTGTACATGTGTCCCACTGGCACACTCTTTGCCCTTGATGTCAAAGGGGGAGAAGTTTTAGTGCCAAGAGTTGTTAAGATATTATGTTTGGGGGAGATGTTTTGAGAAGTTGGAAAATTTTTGGTGCTAGGTTGGAGAAGTTTTACTAGAAGAAGTTTTGATGTATATTTGAAAGGGGGAGTTCATACAAGGTTTTCTAGACAATTTTAAATTTGAACTTTTGGAGATTCATTTTTGGCACATGTTGCCATCAATTGAAAAGGAGAAGATTTTTGAAACAACGAAGAAGGAACCCTTTGATGTGATTTCATTGTTTCCAAAATTGTTTGTTGATAGTTTTATTTAATCTAGTAAATAGTTCCGGTGACACCTTGATTCGATAATTTTGTCCTAATTTTCTTGTGTTATAAGATCAGCCTTTGTGGTTAGAGTATGTCATTTAGGACTACTAAATACATCTATAATCAAGTTTTTAGTGATTTTGGTTTAATAGGATGAAAGTTACTAATAGCAGAAGATCAACACACTACTCTTTGGCTTATCTAGTGGAAATGGGTATGAGTTATCTAGTTTACATTCCCTGGTGTTTGGATTTAGACTCCTAAATTTTGAGAGAAGGTTTATACATGTCAACACTAAATATATTCTAGATGGTGTCTTCTTCTATGATCATATGTATGATTGATGTTTGTTAGATTATTTTATTTTGTGATTAGGTGTAATTCTTGGCCAATCTAATACTTGAAATTGTACTATTAAGATTAATATGTATTGCAGATGTTAAGGGGATCTATTTAAGATTCATGCTTACCTAAGATCAAGTTTTGCATGATTGATTTTAATGCAAAGAAATTTTGTTTCAAGTATGAAGTGGACAAAGGCATTTTGAATCAAATAGGGCTACATCTAATTAGGCCGACCTATTTGATGTATGTGTATGTAATAGTGTATATATATGAAGCATTTTTGAGTTGTATAGAAGGTATAAAATGTTATGGGTATGAAATATGATATTGTTTGAACTTGTGAATTTGGATGTATGTGATCAAAATAAGGGAAAAATTATTGTGTATGTTGAACAATTGTAAAGTAGAGTAGTATTTTGTATTCAAAGGTTCATTGGAACTGAATTCAATGCAAGAAAGGTGAATTTTACATCAGTTGACACTTTGACTATGTAGCAACTTTTTTCTTGTATCTATTTCTAGTTGTGAGCCTTATAAGGATAGTGAGTCCTAGCAGTGAGCCCCTATAATATCTTATAACTAGATATAAGATATTATGAGCTAATCCTCATAGTGGTTTTCCATTTTTCGGTTTTCCACATAAAAGTACTTGTGTTCATGTGTTATGTGGTGTTGTGACTTTTTTTATGTTTTCCTTTATAACTAAAATTAGATATGTTTTGATTATTTGTTATATTATGACTAAATTGTTTAATAGAATACTAATTCACCCCCATCAATTTTTTGGGTGTCCAACAAAGATCACATAGGGGAGACTAATTCTTTGTTTGGGACTCTGAAAATTCAAAATCTAAATTTTGAGATTGATGTTTAAGATTATTGTTCCTATCTCCAAACAAAATTTATAGTGAATTTTTTTCTAGAATTTTCTAATGAAATGAAAATGTCAATGCATGACACTTTTTTAAATGCAATTTTGAAATGAAAATCTGATCTAATGACTAAACACACTACAATGCAAGCTATGATGCAATATTAGTATAATATTTTTATAATTGTTATAACTTTTATGATGTCATATGTAACCCTAAATGAGAAATGAAAAACATAATTATGCAAAACTTAGATCTAGGGTTTCAAAAACAACCAAATCATAAATTTATGATGTCAATTTCTAGTTTACCAATTTAATGAAACATAAAAATGGGGTACATGGGTTAAGTTTATTACTCGTGACCTAAGGTACATTCCATCATATCTAGGATTTCATTGGGATGCAAATCAACAACATTTATAGATTGACTTTCAACCTCTAACATGAGTCAATCAGACCTAGATCTACATCTTTTTTAATCTTAGGAATGATTTCAAAATGATTTGATATGATTAACCTAATTAGACTAAATGACCTAATATGATAAATACAATTTTGTGAAGATAAACAAACAAAAATAAAACTCTATAAGTGGATCTAGAAAGTGAAGACTGATGTGTACCTATCACCAAAAGTTGGATATGATTGTTGTAGTAGGACTAGGTCAGCCCTACGCAATTGCATCTTTGTGAGGGTATGTTCCTCAATTTTTAGGGACCTCTAGTGTTGTATCTGAACTTCTATTTTCTATTTCTGCCATAGTCAGATTGTCATTAGTAAGTTTTGTACTTGATTTTCCATGCCCTAACAAGGTTGATTACAATATATACAACAGTGGAGAATTTGGTGTTAAGATCTCTTCAATCCTTCCCAAACTTGCAACATGCGCATTCACAAAGATAAATGATGGTTTTCCATACAGGGCTTGCCTCAATCAAACCTCATGTAAGTGTTCCAACTTCCACAATGACAATGTCAATTATAAAACCTTAATGGAAATGAAGGAAATGATGAATGAACACAATGTTGCAAATCACCACTCTTTAGTGGATTCCTTGAAGGGATGATTCCATGAACATCAATTCAAGGTTTTAGATCTTGCTTGATAGAATTTATTGAATGCTTGAATGTTTCAAAACTTAGAGACCTACAACAATGTTAGCCTTCATGAGATAATAACATGAACACACATATAATTTGACATGAAGTTGGATCTTGAATCGTTGTAATAATTCTCTAGCGTTCTGCTCTTGAATGCTCTTGAAAATAATATTTTCTCTTTAATGTTAGGTGTGTGCTAGAATTCAAATGATCAAAATATTAAGTATTTATATGCTTTTATCCAATTTATAGTGAAATTTTTTCTTATGTATTTTGTAATTATTAAATAATGTAATGTTTATTAGATCAAATATAGATATGATTTAAGTTTCAAGGGATATGATAAAGTATTTCATGGAATAATTAGTATTGTTATTATTAAAGTCTACATTTACACCTTATTTTATCATCATAATCATCATGTAAAAACAAACCTACAAGTGACAACATGTAGATTCATCAAAATCATAATGTTTTTTTTAGTAACTTCTGTCATAGTGCCTATTGGTATTTTTTAAGAAGTAGACTTATTCTTACCACATGCCTATGAACTTTCTAGAATTAAATTATCAATAAGGGTAAGGATTGGCCAACACTTAAGTTAGGGTTTTTAGGCCTTCACTTCTTCACTTCAGGCTTTGTTAGACCTAGGAGGGTAATCCTAAACATTGTGTTTACATATACCAGTGTGTCTAGGTATCAAACATAGAATAAATAGATGAATCTCCTTAAGTGTTTAATAAACACCATGACTTAAGATTTGGTTGACCTTCAAGGTAGTGACTAACTTAAACAAGAGAAAATATAATTCATTAAGATTTCACATACACCCAAAAATAGTTTTACAAGTAAGTTGATTGTATGTTTGTGATCAGTTGTTGAATTGATTACCACACACTCTAGTATAATTACCTTGCTAAACTAGTACTATATTCTTGAGATAGAGTTAAACTAAATACCCACATGACTAGATAACAAGTTTAATGTTTGACAATACCTAAAGCCTTGAAAATATTGAATTACAATATTCCCAATTATTGTTTTCAAAATTCACTGAACTTACTAGCATCCTTGTACATGAACTATTTTTGACTCACTGTTATATTCAAGTATTTAAATACATTAATTGAAATGATAAGCAAGAATAGAACAACACATCCATTGTAAACCAACAAAGATAAGTAAGATAACCATTGATTATATTATTCATAGTCTGTATAACCTATACATAGGAGAGTAATATGTAAAAACTTTATACTATTCTGCGTTATGTATTGTCCTTGTTATCATAAAACCATATACATATTGACTGAATTTATCCTAAAAACATATTACTAGAAAGTTCAGTGTCCATTATTTTATATGTATAACAGGTCTTCGGGGTAAACTACCTATTGACCTCTCTCTATAATCAACCTTGAAATCCCTTTTATAAGATAGGGGAGCAACAAGCATTGGGTTGAATTACACTTACATTTCACTTTCATTCCAAAATGAATTTCACCAAATTGTGAGAATATTCCCTAATCAGTTGCAAAAGAATCATTTGTAAGTCAGGGGAGAGAAAAAGGAAAACTCCAAAAAATTATTAGTTAGGGAAGACCCACTAGTCTTCAAAAAGTGTCACTGTCACAACACAAAAACATGCAAGTTCCCACCAAACCAAGAAATGTCACCATCATCATCAAAGGAATGAATAAACAAAGACCCATATCATAACACACCAGCCAAAGAAAGAAAGTTAACACAAAGGACCAAAAATCGAGCACTAGCTCAGAGGAAGAACAAGGTGCTACTTTTCCTTGTCAGCAATAAAGTAGCTATGCCCACTTGGGGTCCTTATTGAAAGTAGAGTATCCATCACCACCCCATCCTTAGAATTAACCAAATTAGTCATGGCCATGAGATACTAGTGGTAACTTGAATCAATCTCATCTCCACTATTAGAAGAATCATCTAAGACTTCAATGGGAGAATGATACGTCCCATATTTAAGCCAGGTGATACTTATTCCTTCTTGCAACTTCCCTCTTTGGCTTATCAATTTTATTCTCCTTGCCTTTGGCCAATTTGTCTGAGATAATTCAGCCTCTTAGATGATAAGCACGTTTGAGAACACCACATGCAGACTTATTGATAGCTCTTACTTTCTTCTTTGGAGTCACAGAGATTTTAGGAATATCTCGTTCACTTCGGGAAGAACTATCCTAAGACTCAAGAGGGTTGAGTCTCTTAGACTTGTATATTGGGCTAATATTCAAAATTACCATACCCATTTCCTTACTTAACAATTTATCAAATTTTCTTAGAAAAAAAACACCACCCAATTCAGAAATAGCAAGGTCAAATTCACACTTACTTTTAGACTCTTAATTCTCACAAATAATCAAATGGTGAGAATAATCAAGAAAGTGATCTATATTAAATAGAACAACAAGAGAGTGTTTTCATTAATTTTCTAAGAAAGCTTGTGTGAGGACACACACCATCAATTACCCTGATTTTGAACCTTAGTAGTTGATCATACCTTGAAGTGAATCAACAAATAATCAATCGGGATGATTAATTATGACAAGAATAAAAGCATGTGTTTGATACTTCTCCATAATTAGAAAAATCAAGTGAGATAATCATCCATCTAGTTTGTATATTAACCACACACTTAATGTTTAACCAAACCTATCATGTCACATTTACCCACTCGCTCGTGGGAATTAATTTTCTTGTAATTCATCACAGTAAGACATCAGAGAGTGATCATGATTTATCTATAGAATATTAGCTCATACCCTACCTTATTTCAATTTCACCTTCCCACATGTACCAACACCTAACAAATTTCACAACCATAAAAATATTTCCCAAATTTCACATGTGTGCACAAGAATCAGTCCTAATTTAGCATTTTTCTTATCTTAGAGTAGTCTTGGCCAATATTTTACCAGCACCTTATCTCCATATGGATCAATCTAATTCGTTGAAGCATTCCATGTGGCACCTTCCCGCTCACCCATTTCAAACTATGGGACACAAGTAGGCCCCTCATAGGATGGCAGGGAGCAGTTAGGATTGAACCACATGTTGTGGCATCGATCGTTGATTTTTCTTGAAGATATGTCCACTGACCTTTTGGGAACACTTGTCCCACCACTAGTAATGACACGTGGTCATCACCCACTAGCCTATGTTTTAAATTAATATGGAAGAAACCAACACAGGCATGCAGGGAGTGATCAAGATGTGGCTACATTGCTCAATGTCAAATGTTGATCCTCTTCAAATGGAACCAACTATCTTCACCAAGGATATCGAGCCCACCAAAGTACTAGACAAGTAGTTGAAGCCCGCTAGCCCATGTGAATAAAATAATAAGAAATAAATCAATGCGAGGGGGTGGGGAGTTATGGTGATCAATTCTTGATGATCGAACTGCCAGTGTGAAAACCTAATTCTACACATGTCGTAAAAGTTAACTTAAAAGGGGCCACTTCTAGGCCAACAAGAACTTGACCCTTAAGAATGGGGATTATAGACTTAAGTCATTAAAAGGAAAATCAAGCTCGACCATAGTAAAATTTTGAACAATGTAAAGGAACTTGGTGATAGACAAACCTAAACCTAGGGGGGTGATGAACATAATGACTTCAATGGCATAAGATGCAACTTAAATGACTAAATACTGGGACTACCAGGTCAATGCAAAATTAGAGTGACCAAGGGTTTGTTTGGACTCAAAGGTTAATTGTGAAGGATTTAGGTAACATAAACCCTAAAATAGTGATAAGGAACACAACCCTAAGCCAAAAATGAGGGTCCAAGGAAAGTATTTGCAAGATTAAGATGGAATCTAGAGATTTTTTAAAAAGGTTCCATTAGTGCCATCATGTAATAAATTAGAAGATATTTGTAACAACATCAAAACCATCCACATGAGCAAAGAAAAATATATTATCGTAAGGTATGATGTTATCTTGGGATGTATAAATATTAGTCATCATGGTCATCACAACATGATGTATGAAAATATATATGTTATGTAAAAGACATGGTTACATGGATGTATGAGCATCATGATATGTGGAATTAATATCATCGTGAGGTGTAAAAATATCATAGGTAGACAAAGGATTAGAACCACATCATATATATCCATTATACAATTTATATTGAACAATATAAAATCTCACTGGGCATGTGATTGCAACTATCAAAATCCACATGATTATCATTAATATGATAGATAAATGACATAACCATATATAAAATATGAAATAATGATCACTAATTGATTCAATATATGAAGGAAAGTATCTAGCTATGAAAAGGGTAATGTGCACTTTAAATCTCTTTATGAAATTTTGGCTTGTGTATTTTAAAATTATTGAATAATACCAATATTAGGTTAGGTTGTTTATATGTGATTTTTTTTTAAGAGGTAGAATTAATGCATTACACAGAATATAATTGGTGGTGGTATTATCAAAGGATACTTTTATACCTTATTTTACATCATAATCATCATATAAAATTATACCTACAAGTGATGTATATATTCATTATAATCATCATGCAAAATTTGTTTAGTAAATTAGACCATAGTGTCATCATGTAATTAATTATAGTATATTTGCAACAAAATCATAATCATTTAGATAATAAAATAAAAATGTATCATCATAAGATATGACATTATCATGGGATGTATGATTAAATAAAAAATAACATGTAAAATGTTGATTATCATGAATTACAATACTATGTGTGAAAACAGATGTCACATCTAAAAAATATCTCAATAGATGTAGAGGAATCATGGCATGTGGAAGAAATATCATCATGAGGTGTAATAATTCCATAAGTAAAATCTAAAATATATTCATTTATATCTACGAATAAAATTTGGATATAAGAAGTCCTATGTGATGATCATCAAAAGATGAGAAGGCGGAACAAAGCATTTATATCACTATGCGTATTCAATCGACAATCAAAACTTAATAAGCATATCTAAAAAAAATATTCCAATCCCTAGAAAATTAGAAAAGCAATATAATATTATAATTATACAAAATCAAAAAAACAATTGAATAAATCCTATTACATTTGTTTAAAATAACAGATTCTGTTTTTACCATAAAATTCAATAGGTTTAGTAAAAACAATACTTTTCATTTTTTCACTTTGTTTTCCAAATAAATTAAATTAAAAAAATTTAAAAGTAATATTCTACCTAAAAATATTTTAGTTGAAATTGGTTTGATTTGAATTTTTTTCTAAAAGAACCATTTCAATAAAAATATTTGCCTAAAACTATTTATGTGGTAGTGAACACCCCCACCTCAACTAAAATTTCAACTTCACCTTAATATTTTTTTAATCATGCTATATTTTTTTCAAAATTCAAAAAAACTCTATTATAGAGTGCAATGCATAAAATCTATAAAAAAAAATTAGATCAATTTAATTAGAAATTTTTAAAAATGATTCCAATTAGTTTATTATAATCAAACATTAAGCTAATTAGAAATTAAAATATTAAAATCTTCTCAAGGAGATTATTTTTTAAATGATAAAAAAATTAGATAAGAGCTAGCATCCCATTAAAAATATGATATTTTGATTAAGTGAATTTTAAAATTTATTAAAAATAAATATTGAAAAATAAAATAGAAAGTCCATGCACTAGATTTCAAGTTATCTATCAACATTAAAGAGAAAAAAATTATTTGATTTTTGTGTTATCCAATCAACCTCAGTTTTAAGGAAGTCAACAATTAAATTTCTTCTAGATTGGTCAAGGTGCTAAGACAATATTATTGTGACTTATATTAATGTCACTTTGCACTTGTGTATGAGTATTTTAATATTTTTAATTACTATTAGAAATTAGGAAGATCTAGGAGATTAGAAACAAGCACATAAACAATGCACAAGATTGTATTTAGCTGACCAGTTAACAATGAACTCAAACCCTCATTATAAAGAATGAGGATGAGCAAATACATGCCACAATATTAGGTAATCACATGCCACAGATTGAGGAGAGGACTGAATGAGGATGACCAAATGCATGCCATCGATTGAGAAGAGGACTCCTCATCCTGCAGTGGTGGTGAGTTTCTCTCCTCAATGCAAGGGAGAGGTGTCGAGAGGGATTGGATGCCTCTCAAGATACCTCAACATCCTTGACACCTCATGGGAAATGAGTCAAGGGTCAATTCCAACACCTAACTAGGATTAAGTTAGCCTAACTAGAGTAGAATACACTAACAACCCCCCTTAAGCATAGCTTAGGTGGGTATAGAATAAATGGATCCTAGCTACTAGCCAGATGAGGTACCCATGCATAATGAAAAACTCTCAAAAATGGAGAAAGATAGAAAACCCAGTGGGTAAAAACCATCCTCCAAAAAGAGAGAAAGAAAAATAAATGTACAAGTGAAAGAAGAAGAAATATAGGACTCAAGACCCCCCAAGAACTACTTCTATCACAAAAGTACAAGAGATATTCCCCCAATAGGAGAGAAAGAGAGAGACTTGGAAGCCCCCCATAAGATATGGTGTAGTGCGCATAGATGCTCAATGAAGAATGTTGAAGAGAATCCATGAACATTGAACCACATTTCTCTCCTTAGGAACAAGGCGACCTACAAAAGTGTGCAAATAATCTTTCCATTCTCAATAGGAACATGCAGAAAGAAGTATAAAGGTCTCTAAATTATGCATAAGATCTAAAGACGTAGATGATGCCCATAATGTATTCATAGAATTCTCAATGATATCAAAGCCAAAGCTGATGTGTGATGAAGATTCAGGAATAGGGACCACAAGGGATCATAGATGTATGATGATAACTACAATCATAAGAATCTGATATTGTCACTATAGAAGCTAAAGTAGGTAAGGCATGAGCAAGAATATTTGAAGAAGACAAGGCTAATGCAACTTCAATGAAGCTGACATTGAAAAGAATATGAATGTCCTCAATAGTGTCATACAAATCAACAAGATGAGATTTTATGAAAAAGACATGAAATGTCAAGTAGATATACATCCCAAAGTGGCAGATCTAGAAAGATAATAGTAGTAGGCTATTTTGCAGTCTTACAAAGCACTCAAAAGATAGTGTGAGAGAAATGAGGAAAAAATTCATCCCCATGTTGAGTGTTCTTGCAATATGTACACTTGACTATGTAGCATGTAGACATTGTCTAAATGTGCAAAAGGTCAATTGAAAAAAGCCCCCTCAAAACTATTGAAAGAGAGACCCTCCTAGATTTTGGCACTTTATAACTTAGTGTATTTTACAAAATAAATTTGAACAATGTATGGATCTAATAAAAAACCCTTCACTTTTACAAAAAATGGTACTCAATTTCAAGCTACCAAGAAAAAGTTATTAAATAGTTAATTTCTTGCTGAAATGGCCTAATTTAATTAACAAGACTTGAAAAGCTAAAAATAAACCTATTGGAGAGGTGAATATGCCCTTCCAACCACTTATTATAATCAGGGTGAAGTGTAGATTACAAAGGGTTTGATTGTGAGGGAAAATTAGCCTCCTTCCAACCGTGGCCTCACCCTTCATCTAATACCAGGGAAGATTTTAAACTCCACGAACTAGCACTACATCAAATGGCTTACAAAATGATAGACTCTAATGGGTCAATGTAATGATGAGAAACCCACTGATAGAGATGTGTACAAATTGATGAGCCCTTGCCAATAATGAGCCATATGCAATTATGAGAGCTTGAAGCCAATTTTGATGTTGAAGTGGACAACAAACAAAAATATATAGATATGTCTGCATCAACAATGCTAGCACAACAATTTTGAATCACCATAGAGCATTTTGGTTCCAACAAAGATGGGTGAAGATTTGGATTTGACAATGGGCTGGAGATAATTCAAACACAACCCTTCAAAATCAAATGTAGACTGGGGTCTATAAAAATTGTGCCTCAAATCAGAGGATTTGCAGTTGAAATCTGTGGATTCAAATCACATTTGCACCTAAGAGTAGAGGTTTACCATAGATTCAAACAACCATGAGTGGGGCCAATTTGATGAACGAACAAACTTCTAACTTAGTGGGACTATCAATACGCATAGAAGAATGAAACAAACAAAATACAATTAAATTAATTCATCTAATGGCTTGCAAACACCTCCACCTATTGCTTTGCTACCATATTAGAAACTAGGAAGATCTAGGATATTAGAAACAAGCACATGAACAATGCATAAGATTATACTTAGCTTACTAGTTAATAATGAGCTCAAACCCTCATTATAAAGAATGAGGATGAGAAAATACATGCCATAAGATTAACGAATCATATGCCATCGATTGAGGAGAGGACTTAATGAGGATGAACAAACACATGTCATCGATTGAGGAGAGGACTCCTCATCTTGTAGTGGTGGTGAGTTGCTTTCCTCAATGCAAGTGAGAGGTGTTGAGAGGGATTGGACACCTCTCAAGATACCTCAAGATCCTTGACACCTCATGGGAAATGAGTCAAGGGTCAACTCCAACACCTAATTAGGCTTAAGTTAGCCTAACTAGAGTAGAATACACTAACAATTACACTAGATTAAAGTATATGCAATACTTTTAAAAGAATTAAAAATATAACATGTTTAATTTTAAATTATATTTTCTTTATTTTAGAGAGTCTTTATATTTTTATATCATTATGTTTAGATCTTCCTATTTGATTATTTACCTTTTTCATCTCTAATCGAGTTTTTAGAACCTCCTTATACATTATTATAAATTCTTAACTCCATAAAATTTAATACATTTAAATAAATGATTAAATATTTATTCATTTAGAATAAAAAATTAATAGATAATACATATGAGCACATTAAAATTTTAAAATTAAAATAAACTAAATATCCAATGTGTGTAAGTGAGTCAACAAGGTTTCATCTTAAATATAAGAATTACAAAAAATTGGTTCAATAAAGAGTTGGATTGACAATGTCTTTAGTTAAAAATGTTAAACTCACAAGATAGTAAATACCACATATCAAAAGTTTACAAAAAAAATCTACATCTTACTTTTTGGATTTTTTCTTAATGATTTGATACTCTCAAAAGAATTAGAAAAAGTTGGTTCAATAAAGAGTTGCATTGACAATGCATTTATTACAAATATTAAACTTGCAAAAAATGGAGCTTTCTTTGATTAATCTCTATGATGGATAGTAAATGCCACGAATCAAAATCCTGCAAAAGAATATACACCTCACATCTATGAAAATGTGATTTGAACAAATTGACGATATCTTCTAAAATAATACACAAGTTAATAGGTTTTATCAAATATAATAAAAAGGGAGTACAACCTTCCATTCCACAATAAAAACAATGTATTGTTTTCTTTATTAATTCCAACAACTATCATGACAATGATATTGGACTGATTATTATTTTTTCTTCATTGATATGAAAAGTGAAATAAAATATAAAACTATTAACCAATCAATTTATGAATAATTAATTCCTTAAATATTTATTAAAAAATTATAAATTAAAATAGTATTTTGAAATTGTAATAATGGATTTAAAAGTTTTGCCAAAGATAATTACTAGCAAGAATAGACATTTTAATCCAAGGATGACCCCATTCATACTATAAAATGCACGCATATTCACCACAGCAGCAGTCCGTCCGTATCAATTCACCCAAAATCTTTCCTTTTCCATCAGTCTTCCTAATTTGTAGTTTAATCAAACTAAAAGTACATCCTATGTCTGGCAGGCCGGTAAATGTAAAATAAAAAATTTACGTGAACAATGAATCGGATAAAATAAAAAAATAATAAATTGAATAAAGTTGTGGCAAGTAGTATTTCTCCCAATGACGTGCTAGTTCTTTTTTTTTTTGTTTTCATGTGACGTGCTAGTTCTTAATTCGCAGCCCATTTCCAGATTGTTATCTAATTCGATTAATGATTGTTACGTAGGTGCCTTTGGCGGGGTATCCCAAGTAGCTAAATGGAGCAAAAGTTCGGATTCGCCATAGGGCTGCACCACAACGTGTGAATCCGGTTGAAGCGGAGCCATTTGTACGCACTCCTCAAATGGTATATGTTGTGGAGATTCTAAGAGATATTTGGCCTCATTCTCTTCTTCTTCTGTCACCTGATGCATTGCATCTTTTACTGTTCCCCCGGATTCAATCGAAGTTTCGACCGGTGTTTCTATTACAACGCTCGTGCCCGCCGCTGTGGAAGGCACGGTTTCCTCACCATCGCCCCGAGGAACTCTGTCGAAGGCGGAGCCAACCGCAATGGCAGCGCCCCGAATAACATGGGATGAAAGATTGTTGTGAGCAGCTACCACGCCCAATACAATTGGGTTGAACTGAGAGTCTGGGAAATTGAAAGACGTTGCGTTAGGGCCTCGCAGGCACAACAGCGTAGCATCATAAGCCCGGGCTGCAGCGTGAGCAGTCAAGTATGAGCCCAACGATATACGCGATCTCTTTCCTGACCGAATTTCGGCCACATATTTTCCCCATTTCCTCTTTCGCACGCCTCGGAATCTGATTTCTTTACCGTTAATTGCCATATTGCGAAAATAATTAGACTTGATATCAGTTATAAGGGTATATGGTTCCCTATTCTTAGATAAGATGCTATAATTTGTGTCTAAACCTGAAGGATCCAAGGTGCAGATGAGCAAAGAAATTCATCCTCGGACTTTCCTCGGCAGAGGGTGGACGGCAGTTTTACTCGTTTACAGACTTTAACTAGGCTAAAACAAACATGATCGTGGACAACTTATTTCTATTTCCATTAAAATTGTCTTGATGGGACTTCTAAAACAAGGGCATTTTTTTGTTTTTGTTTTTTGTATCAACTCAACGCGTTAAAGTCGAAGAACAGATGCATAACGGCGTTTAATGGATTGATGTGAATGGTCTACTTCACGGGCAGGCCTGGAATTTGGTCTGTGGATCGTTTTTACTTTTTCTTTTTAAGAATGCTGCATAGATACCCATAAATTTCAAAAGTTATTTTCCTAAATGTAAGTATGCAATTATTTAGTTTTGTCGGATATCAAGACGACAATGACTGAAAAGTTACCTAGATTAAAGCGATTTACTATTATTTGGGCTTGTACCATCACTCCACGAAACAGTGAGGAAATGACAGATTTTATATTGATCAGTTATCTACTCGAAAGCGCATTGGTCTGCAACAAAATGCCAAAGAATCTCACGTGCCGACTGACGACATCACCACAATCCAAACGGAAACAACAAAAACGCGGTCTCTTAAATAAAGTTCCAAAGCGATTTTGGTGGCAGACGGAACATACATAGAATTCCACAATAATAACCTTTATCTTCGCCTGCATTTTATCTGAAAATTCAGTATTGTATTTAAATAATTATCATATATAATATTAAAGCCTAATTAGCATATTTATGTCGGTTTGTTATAATTAAAATTTATTTACAATATTTTATTTCCTAATATATATAATATTTTACGCTGAAGGCGTATCCTATTTGAGAGAGACCAACCTAAATTTTAAAATCCATGGTTGATCTCTCTCCACAGCAGCTGGCCAACGATTGAAATGGCCTGAACTGTCGATCTGAAAAAGAAATGCATTTCAAGTACCACTGATATTTTGGGCGTCATAAATACGGTTGATTTTTGCGTAGCCGTGGGAGAAGCTTCCGCCTCTCCAATTCGTTGATCAATCTCGCAATGAAGATCTGAAAAGACATTCTCGAGCTGTTCAGTTGAAAGAAGAATAAAGCTAATAGATATATAATATTTCTCCGACATGAAATAGATAGCCTGTAACCCGCATTTAATTCATCACGATATTTACGCCGTAAGGCGTTCATTGCAGCGGCATTCTTCCGTGTACAGAAAAACTTTGAATGCCATTTTTTAGTGTATAGGAAATCTGTGGAGGTGTCAGGATATTTGTCGGAGGCAGCGCCAAACTTCGTTAGGGTTTCCACGTAGTAACCGCCTCATCGTCACCGCCTAACTTCCGTAGAGTTTTCAACAGGTAATTATATATTTGAATAGATGAAGCGTAACCCAAGACCCCACCGCCGCAGAGAGAAGTCACAGATCAATTTGACGAGCTACGCATACAATCCCCACGCCAGAACTTCCAAGTACTGTCTTCTCTGTTGAATTCAATTTTCTGTGGCTTATGACTTGTATCTGTTGAAAATGTTACAAATGACTTTATGGAGGGTTGCAGATGTTTGTTTGTGGTTTTGTATCTCTGCATAACGGGGTTTCTACAATTTCCAAAATTTGTCCTGCTTGATTTTGTGTAATGTAAATGGGTGGCTAATTTATGCACAAAAATGTATCAGACCGTCTTGTATACATCATTAGGCAAACTGTTAAAATGTCAATTTCCACACCATCTTAATAGCCAACTTTGGTTGATTTTTTCACACCATCACTGGAATAATCACTGGAATAGGTGATATCGAACCTCCTAGATGGACTATTTCAAAATGGAGATCCCTGAAGGTAGCCTCAAGAACCATTTCATCATTTTTATCTGCAATGTTTTTTGTGTGCTTTGTAAGGTCTCTGTGAAATGTATAATAAAATTCATAAAGAGGAAATATAGGATACCTTTTTACAGTGTAGCCAAGGTACTACATCTTTCCCTTGACAAAAATTGTTGAAGTTGAACACAAATTCATTATATTGCTTAAATAGTGTTACAACTGAGAAATGTTATCATGAATTCTGGAAAAATCTGGTTTTTGCATATTCTGTAATCCTTGCATTTCCTGGGACCACATTTCTTTGAGGCATTATGTCGAGGAATTCACACACTTTGTCTATGCTTCCATTTTTTTTTTTTTGCATACATGTCTCTGACAACTACAACTACAACATTTGATTAAAAAAAAATTCCCCTTTATGCTTTGACGGATATCCTTACTAGGTTCTAAAGCTCCCATACTGGCATAGGCAAAGTGGGTGCTAGAGGAGGTTGCAGAATTTAGCCTTACTTCTGCCGATTACATTTGCTTGAAAATTTCTAATGCCTTTGCAGCAAATCAATTTTGTGTTTCCTGTAATCATTGTGGTCCTTAATACCACATTTCTTTGAGGCACTCTGTCAACCAATTTGCATACCCTATTTCGTTCCAAGGCCTCATTTTGGCATAGGCAGTGATGGATCTGAGATTAGATGAGATATAACGTCCTTTAGGCCAAAGAAGTCTGTAGGACACATCAAAAAGTGTGTTTGACTTATGTGAGATTATTTCTTTGACTGCTTAGTTTTAGGATTGATTCTTGGTTTAATATTTACAATGACTAGGTTACTATTCTAAATGGATTGATTTTTGCACTCAACATGTTATTCTTTCAATGAATTCCTGTCCTGGTATTTAAGGGCATGGCCACATAGGATGACGATAACCTTCATAGTGGCATCATTCAAATGGTAATATTTATTTAAATCTATTTGTTGTTTTATTGGTTCCTTCAATTTTTCCCATTTGGATCTCTCCACCTTAGAATATAATGAAACAGAAAAATATCACACTATTATAGCTTTAGTGATATTAGTTCACTCTCCCCAAATTAAATAGCTTACACCTAACATCTTGGAGGGCCCCTGGCACTGTCATGTAGCATCTTGGAGGACACTTAAGCATTTAGATTTTATGCTGGGGATGTGTTATGTTTATTCTGCCACTATCTCACCTCTTTATATCTCAATTATCTGGAAAAAATGTATTCCCAATCATTTTAGTGGTTTCCAATTCCAAAAAATTTGCTGCCTCACAAGTATTGCAGTATTTGATTCCATCATTGAGCAATTGTTAGCCGAATGCCCATGCATTGAGAATTTGATGGTGCTGGGTTTTTTTGGGCTTATTAATTTAAAGTTTGTTGCCCATCTCTCAATTATCTCAGCATTGGAATAGTAAGCAGACTCAACTATAAAATCATGGTGGCCTTCAATGGCTCATGTTTATGCGCCAGCCATGATGATTTTGAATTTTCTACAATTGCTGAAAGATATTTTAGAAAAGGAAAACTATTCAATACACGAGGAAAAAACCATACGATTTAAAATATTAGGTAACTCAGTTCCTTTCTTTTTCCTGTAAATTCCAGATACATTCATTTCATGTGTTTCTCCCATTAAAACAACAGAACTGGCACCAAAAACCTATATATTCTTAGAAAACCAAAGAAATGAAGTTGGACAACATATATTTCTGATACCAATTGCTTGAGGCATTTGTTTGGTCTTTTTGATTTGATACTAATTGTTAATTGTTGTAGATTTGCTATAAAATGTGCATAGAAAAGGTATGTTAGTTTTGATTATGCCTGATGAGACCTAATATGAAGAAACTTAACAATTTTCCCTTGGGATTGTTTTGGTTTGCTTTTACCTTCCTTTTTTAGGTATTCAATGTTGTAGCATCTGCATTTGGAGGAAAATCTTAATTTAGAGATGCCTCATCTCATGCATCAACCCTTTATGCCTGTCTAAATATATTGTATTAGTTTTAAATTCATCATTTGTATCTGTCTATTCAGATTCTTTATTTGATTCAACCCCTTGCTATCATTTGTAACTATCTATTCAGATTCTTTATTTGATTCTTTATTACTGTGTTTATGTATGGCAAAATTTTACAAGACATAGAAAACAAGCATTTTATTTATTTTTATAGGAACTCATTGCATAGCAGCAATTGTTCTCTCACTTTAATGCAGCAATTCAAGGAGTCCCTTTATGGGCTACTTATGCCAATTAAATAGTTATTTACCATTCTCTTGAATATAGAACAATATAGAATCATTTAAATTTGCTACATCGATTAAGGTAAGTTTTACATGTATTTTAAAGTACATTGCAATGATAAGATAATTAGATTGTCAGTGTCTAATTTACTATTCTATTTTATTATATAGTACAAATTGAATTTATTTTATATAAGTCTTTTTTTAAATTTATATATATTGTTAGTCTTTATGATTTAAGATTAAAATCAATGGAAATTATTGTTGTTTGGATTTTTATAGTTAGTTACATTTATATAAAGGTACAAAATGTTAATTATTTACATTTCTTTAGTTAATTATATATAAGTACGAAATGTTAATTGTTTGGATATCTTATTAAGGAATGTTTTAAAGTTGAAGTCTCCCATTTTTTAATGATACCTTTATTTTTATTTTAAATAAGAATTTGATTTTCTGAGATTAGAATACTACATAGGTTGAATTGTTTTAAATGTTTTAAGATCACTTTAAAATAATCCATAAACTAATAAAGTATAGGGTGCATGTGTAGGGTGAGAAAGAGGAGATAATGATGCTACACATTAAAAAAGACTTATAATTTTATTATGTAATATGTTTCGAGTATATGATTTTATAAGATTAATAATATTTTTTGTTTACAAATTTATTATTATATTATTATATATGATTATATAATAAAAAAATTATTATTATTTATAAGTTTTTAGCTCAAATTTATTATTATATTTTATTATATAGTACAAATTGAATTTATTTTATATAGGTCTTTATTTAAATTTATAATTATATATATTGTTGTTGTAATACATATATTTATTTTATATTGTTCAATATTTACTTTCTTATTTACTCCACTACAAAACTTCTATTTTAATGTTGCTTTCAATCACTAAGAAACACCTTTGATTGCATAATATAATTGCTACTCCAATCCAAAGACAATTCATTATTAGCATCATAAGATTTTAGAATTAAAAGTACTTTTACCATTTCATATTCAATTCCAAATTATACCATTTTATATTCAATATTTGACTTAAAAGCTACTTTCTTTTCCTATTTATGCCTTTTTCAATTAATAAAAGTTGTTTTGATTATATATTATGATATTTTTTAACAGTAGGTGCTATTCTTTAATTTACTACATCCATCAGTTAAAATTTTCATCATTATGCATTTTTTACTATAAAATACCTTGACATAACATTGCATAGAAGTGTGTAGTTCAAAATTCAATGTAATGATCACTCAATTTGCACCTTTATGTAATAGACTTACAAATAAATTGGAGTTCAATATGACCATGTCACAATTTGATTATACCATTATATTCAATTGCATACATTTTTGTAATGCGAATTAAACATTCTATTTAATCACTTCATTTTCAACTTTCTATATATATCCTTATTCTACATTTTTATCTCACATAATTTTAAGCTCATTTATTTTTTTATACTATTTCCATTTCATTTTTTAAATGTGTTATTTTAATAAGTTACATACAAATTGTTATATTTCAATCACTATGTCTACCCAAAATCAATTAAGGTAAACAATTGTTTGCATCAAATTTAATTCTTTTTTTCCTTTTCTTATTATATTCATTGTTATCTATTTCAACCAATTGTTCGGCGTACCCAATTGCACACCTAAGGTGCAATAGCTAGTTTAGTTAATAGTTATCTACTTAAATGAATAATATTTAATCTATCTTTATTTGCAGATTTATATTGCGTTTCAAATATTTGAAAAATGTAATGTCCAAATAAATTATTTATTTACATTAAATTTTATAATTATTAAAAAATTATTTAACTAAACTTGAAACAAATTATTTAGTATATATTTAATTTTATAGTTAGATCAAAAGTATTATTTACCATTTCATTTATGAAAATGTATAGCTTTTTTCTTATTTTATTTACTAAAGAATATGCATAATTCACTAAAATTATTTTATTTATTTTAATTAAATAAAAATGCAAATGTGGAAATTTTAATAGATTTTACACAAAAAATTTGAACCACTCTATCTTTTAGTAATTAAGTCGAGAGGAGTTCTACAGTCACAAAAGAGTGGGAAGAACCTTCGTCAACAAAAACAAAATGCATTTAAATTGACACTCTTCTACTTGTTTTGTTGGCAGTGGTGGTTACATAAGAAGATTATGTGTAAGGTGTAACATCTAATATTAAAGCATCTGATATTCACCATCAATCCTAAAATTAAGTATCTGCCATAAGGAGTAAATTCATCCCATATTTGGGAGGTAATACCACTCTGTAACAGTTGGTAGTGAACCAACAATTTTGAAAGATGTCTATTGGCTACTCTTGCACTCTTAGGATCTTTTATCTAAAAGGAGAGAGATAGAACCCCAAAATTGTAGTGATTCATTCAAATAGAGGATTGTGTGATGTGTGTATGACCAAATGCAATGTTGTAAATGCAACTCACTAATGAAATTGATTGACTATTGATGCAAAACCTATGAAATATGCAATGTTTGAAAACACAATGTGATATGAAAGAATGAACTAAAACATGAATGAATGCAAAACAAAATTGAAAGAAGGTTGAAGAGAGTGCACCTAGGTAAAGAATGTTGAATTTGGAATGATTTGAATGTTGGCAGAAATAATGAAAATCACTAGTGGGACTCATTCACCACTGATGGCGAATCAGTCCTATTTCTGGCAAAATTTCTTGAAAACTACTTTTGACTGTCGGGATCCAAAATTAACAAAATCTAATTTTTTAGCCTTAAGGTGGGACTCATTCACCATTGATGGTGAATCAATCCTCTCCCAAAATTTTGTGAAATCAAGGACTAATTTTGTAGAACTAGATCTACACTTGTCTCCTTATTGGGTTGACAGAGTCAAATTTGTAGAAAACAGACTGTAGGTTGTCTCTAGCTTGAAATAGGGTTTAGATGACTTGAAACACTTTGTTAACTTCTTACACCTTTCAACACCCATTTTTTTATAAATCTGCATACAAAATTCTACAACACACATGCAAAAGGGAAAAAATAAGGGTTAGAGTATAGGATTTGCCTTGGTCAAATCCACTTTGGTAATCAAACCCTTAATGAAGAAATTGAATGAAATGAACAAGGAAAGATGAATAAATAACATGCAAATGTTTTAAACTCACCACAACCTTGTTGAAGAAATCAAGTTATGTCAATGGTTGCTCCAAGATGCTTGATTGATTGCTTGATTGAATGATGCAAAGTGCTTGAGTGAATGGATGATTGAATACTTGAATGAATGAGGAGATTGTAGCAGATGTAAAATGAGGAGAAAAATACTTATTTATACACACTTGTGCCTTACTAACCTAATAATACATCATCACATGCCGACATAAGGTAATTTTGAATAAAAACCTAAAAGAAAATTTGAAATATTTTGAATTTAGAGCCAAGAGGAACTCATTGGCCACCCATGGTGAATGGGTCCCACCTTGGACTTGTAAGTGGATGTCAGGAATTAAGTCACATTTAATTTTATTTGTCAGGCTTACATTCAAAAATACACTTAATTAAGCCTTATGAGTGCATAAAGGGGTCAAATAAAGCATAAGAAAAGTGTAAATAGTGAAATTAAGCCTAGAAAAGCATGAAATATTTTTACAATACTTTACAACACTTCAAAATAGGACTTGATAAGTGATGAAAAGGTGATTTTTAGGTGAATTGTAATGAAAAGAGTCTAGAAAAGTGTAGAAATGTGTTACAACACTTCACAACACTTTCACAAGATGCCATAATTTAAATGTTTAGGACTTAATGTGAATGCAAAAGTCACATTACAACATTAAATCAAAGAAAAATAGACCTAGCATCATGAAGAAATTTCTAAACGACCATGAAAATGTCAATGATTCATTTTTCTATGGTACAGGAAGAAAATTATTTCTTTTTCCTGAACAAATTTTAATCACTTTTTTCATCCATTCTTGGACACTATCTTGGACTATGAATCGTTGAAAGCATGTGTTTCCCACAAGTTTAAACCCCATTATTTTCAAAACCACCTTTAGTTCAATGTGCATAGATTGAAGCATCAGTTGTAGGGAGATCAATTAAGGTCGTCTCCTTTATGAAAAAAATAGTTGTGTAAGGGTTTCATAAAGTTTTCTTGCAAACTCTGCCCATTTTTCTCATCGGCATCATTGACAACATGACACAATTTGTGCAAAATATTGAGGTAAGTCACTTGTTGAGTTTTATTTTTTTGAATCCATATCCAACTAGATCATGATAATGCTTAGGATGTGCATGCAATTTATAGATTCAAAATGTATAAATATGTTTAGTTTTCTAGCATAGCTCCATCCTTGTATTGGTAAGCTTGTAGTGGGATTAGAACCAAAAGGACTTCATAGTTTATGTATAGAGAGAGATCCCAGTGAAACCCAATTGGAGCTAGATCTTTCTTATCCTAAATATAAAGGAGCTTGTGTAATCATGCAAGGGGAAATGCTACTAGGTTATGGATCAAATATGTGTTCATGTTGCTCATTGGCACAATTTTTTTAGTTTATTGATAAGTTTTTCCTTTATCTAACTATGCAGAGAATTTACCAGCACACCTAAAGAACTATGATTTCCATTTAACTATGATCATGAGGACACAATTGTAATGTTTTTTTACAAGTTGTGATATCACCTTAAATTTATACCACTATTGTTCCTTATACATATAGTACAAATACAAAATATGTTTATAGCTACTAACACCTATTAATTAGCAAAGTATACCTACTTCTACTTGTTCAAATTAAGAATTGATGCAAGAATAGTTTGTTGTGATATATTTATAAATATTGTTCTTGAATGTTATCTTGTATAAAATCAAGTATTCCCTTAAAAAATACACTATCTAGTTTTACCTTCAGGTATTGTATCACAAACATCATACTTTGGGATAGGCAAATACATTTGCATAGTATTTTAGCCATTTTGTAGTGTTTGTGATCTATTTGCATGTGTCATTCAATTCAAGTGATTGAAGCAATATTGAATTGTGGACCGAGTCTATCACAAGTGCATCATAGGGTTTGTTAAGGAAAATTAAGATTGTCTAGAAAAAGACAAAACATTTCTAGAAGTTTTCCATAAAGTTGTTCTAAAAAAGAACATTCCAGGTTATCTAGAAAGGTAGAAGCTTCTAGTTGTTCTAGTAAAGAAAATTTTAGGAGTTCAGAGTTATCTAGAAATCCAAAAGCTTCCAAGCTTCAAAGCTTCTATAGCTATATATATGTGATTGGAGAGAGTTGTTGTATACAACATTTCGGATTGAATGTAATGCAAGTTAGATATATATCTTTTCAACTCTATTTTTTCCCTATTTTATCATTTTCCAATAGTTATATTGTTTTTATATTTTTTTTAGGCCTGTGTTTACATGGTATCAAAGAAAAGTTCAACTAGAAATATATAGCTAGAGTGATTTGTTTGCAGGTCTATTATATTGCTGGAGTATTTCAAGATTGATATTTGTTTAGAGGTTGATTTTCTTGCTAACATGGGCTCTTCAAATGAAGTTTTTCCTATCTTTGATGGAAGTGTTTTTGTAGATTGGAAGATTGTAGTCATTAATTCTTTGAGAGAAAGCTTTATGGAGGGTAGTGAATAAAGAAATTGGAGAACCTCAACTTGCGGAAATGCAAATCAGAGCAAGCAAGAGGTATTATTGGTAAATCTTTGAGCCCCAATCTAAGTAGAATATTTTTTGATGTTGATAATCTAATAGAGTTGTGGGAGAATTTAGAAAAGATTATGAAGACGTTGATATTGCTAGAATGTTCAGTATAGAATAAAAATTGATGAACTTAGATCCATCTGATTTTGAAAAAATGACTGATTACTTCAATGAAGTTACATTTTTAAATGCTCAGCTGAAGAAAATAGGTGTTGAATATGCAAAAAAGATTTTCAGTTGATTGCAACGGTTGAAAGTAACCCTCCCCATCTATACAAGGTATTTAAGGAATCAAGGAAAAGGGTTCTTCAACTAAATCCCAATACCCCCAAACAAACTTTTGATCAATTTTGTAAGTCTGTTTTAGATGAAGAAGTTCAACTTATTAAAGAAGGATATATTAAAAAGAATCATGCATTTGCAACTAAGGGTAAAAAGTATTCTATAAATTTTGATGAAAAAATGAATTGGAAAAATAAGTCTAGAAATGTTGATGGTTCTAACCAATTTTCTAGAAATGATGGTGCAGAAAAGCAATTTGGAAGAAAAGCCATTATTTGTAGGTATTGTGGAGGTGAGAATCACATGGAGAAATTTTGTTTCTAGAAGAGGGACAATGAAAGGAAAAAATATAAGCCTAAGCAAGAAAGGTTTAATGATGGCAAGATGAATAAAAATAACTTTCTAGCTGTGTCCTTTCAAAAATAAGGAAAAGGAATGGAGGTAACTTCTAGACCAACAAATAAATCCACTATTAAAGGGGGTCATTTTGCTTCAAATTTTAATAAAGAATGGATTCTAGAGATTTAGGAGCATCTTATCACATGACTGGAGATAGATCTTTATTTGTTGATTTTAATGTAGAAACGAATTCAGATCAAGAAATAACTATTGGAAATACAATGAAGCTTCCAGTTTTAGGAACACGGATTGTTAATGTGACAAATGGGACTTTGAAAAATATTTTATTGGTAAAAGGGTTAGGGGAAAATCATATTTCAGTATCTAAAATTGTTGAAGTTAGATATGAGTTTGTTGTCACTGCTGATCAAGTTATTGTTAGATATAGAAAAGACCCAAGCAATATAATTTCTATTGGTAGAGTTTATCATGAAGAGTCTCTATTTCAATTTGTGGGGTTTTTTGATGATAAATACACACTCTCTCATGCTTTGATTTCTCAAACTGATTATATGTCAAAACTTTGGCATGCTAGACTTGGACATATAAATTATAGAAAATTACAATACATGATTAGAATGGATATGGTTAGAGGATTAACAAAAATTTTAGCTTCTGAAGGAGTTTGTGAAGGATGCATGTTAGGAAATCATCAAGATCCTTTTGATTTAGGTAAAGCATGGAGAGCTAGTCATCCACTGCAACTCATTCATAGTGATTTATGTGAACCAAGCTATCTTTCACTTTCAAGTGCCAGGTACCTTCTCACTTTTATTGATGATTATAGTAGGAGAGTATGGGTTTATTTTCTTGAAAGGAAAAATGAAGTATTTGAAGTTTTTCAAAAATTTAAGGCATTAGTTGAAAATCAAAGCGAGAAAAATTATTTAATGCTTAAGAAAAAATAATGGGGGTGAATATTGTAATTATATATTTGAGTCATTTTGTGAAAGTTGTGGTATTAAAGTGCAGAAAACAACTCCATATACCCCTCAACAAAAGGAGTGGCTAAACGGATGAATAGAACTCTTCTAGAAATGGCTCATTGTATGCTGCATTTTAAAAGCTTGTATAATAAATTTTGGGGTTTTGTTATTCCTTGTGCTACACATATTGTAAATAGAATCCCCACCAAAGCTCTCATAAATATCACCCATGAAGAAGCATGGAGTGGAAGAAACCCTCATGTTGGGTATTTTAAAGTATTTGGGTGTATTGCTTGGGCACAAATTCTTGATGAAAAGAGGGAAAATTTAGAACCAAAGAGTCATAAGTGGTTATTTATGGGTTATAGTGAAGAATCAAAGGCTTACAGGTTATATGATTTGGCAACATAAAAGATTTTTGTTAGTAGAGATGTAAAGTTTGATGAAGAATCACAACTTATAGCCACTTCTAATTATACAAGGATATATTGATGAGGATGAGTTGTGCACTTCTAAAAATGATGACAATACCATTGAAAATGAAACAACTAATGTTTTCTACCAACCATTATCTACAGGTAGTGATGATGAAGAAGAATATTTTTCAGCTACATGAAAGAAAAGGAGCATTGAAGATATATATGGGAAAGGATCAAAACTTCAAGGAAGGAATGGTAGTGCTCTTATGGCCAAAGTATTATAGATTAATGATCCAATTTCATATGAGCAAGCTAGAGGGAAGAAAAAATGGGAGTAAGTTGGTGTGCATGATCATCATGGAAAAAACAAGCCCTTATGTGGCAAAAAATTTACAAAAATCGAGTTAGGGCAACTTGAGGTAAAATTTGAATAAGTTATCTATATTATTTAGAAAATATGTAAGAATAGAATATGTGGAAAATTGAATTTAATTTAAACTACTAGGTTTGATTTTAAAAAAAAACTATTTAGTGTAATTTGAAATTTCACCAAGAGTACTTAAATTCCCCCCAAGGAAAAAATAAGAAGTAGGTGTCTATCTAACCACCATAACCACAATAAAATGATAATATTTTTTATAAGATTTTTAGGATATAAGTAGAGGACTCCATGTCTGATGTGATGCATTTTTTTTTTGTAATTTTTTCCCAAGTAAATAATTAATTATGAATTTTTGACATAACTTTTGAAAATATAAAACTCATATATGTCTCACTCACCTTAACTTGGTCAAAACTTCATGAAATTTAATTTTTCTTTTTTTAATCCTATATTATGTGAAGCATAAAATGTGACGCATGTTTCAGATTCAAAAAATGTGACACTATTTGAAAGCTATAGATATTTTTCAATCAACCTAATGATCAGGACTTTAGTCATAATTCAAATACAAAGTGAATAATAATTATTTATTAAATTCAAAGTAAATCATAATTTATATGGGTGGAAAGTTGAGAATCTCCTGTAAAAACCCTTTTCATTTCATCACCTTTTGGGGGTAAAAAGAAAGTCGTCAACCATACCCTCACATACACCCATAATATCGCCAAATTTCAGCCCATCATAATCCCGCATATACCCAAAAAGTATGAAAGAAGAATATGATTCAGACTAGGGTGGTGATATAGATGACTGAAAATATATTGGGGGATATGATTTTCATCTTGGATCAAGTCCTATTATATGGAGTATCAAAAAGAAAATAACTACATCACTATCTTCTTATGGAGCAGACTATAGAGTAGCAAAAGAAGTACAAAAGGAAGCAATTTGGATTTCAAAGGTGAACAGGGGGATAGTGTTATAATGTTCTCCTCTCCTTTGTATATTTTTTGTAATATTCTAGCCAATCTTAAGGGGGGATGTTAAGGAAAATTAAGATTATCTAGAAAAAGACAAAACATTTCTAGAAGTCTTCTATAAAGCTATTCTAAAAACGAACATTCCAAGTTATCTAGAAAGGTAGAAGCTTCCAACCGTTCTAGTAAAGAACATTTTAGAGGTTTAGAGTTATCTAGAAATCCATAAGCTTCCAAGCTTCAAAGATTTTGTAGCTATATATATGTGATTGGAGAGAGCTGTCGTATACAACATTTTGGATTGAATATAATGCAAATTAAATATATATATTTTCAACATTATTTTTTCCCTATTTTGTCCTCTTTCCATTAGCTATTATATTATTTTTTATATTTTTTTGGGCCTATTTTTACAAGGTCAAGGGAATACTTATATTCTCACCTACCAACACGAATAAAATTACTATTAAATGCTTGTGTAAGATAGTTGAGAGTACTTATCATTCTTCATTTTAGTAATTATTTTATGATTGTAGTTTTATATTGAAGGAACATAGTATTGGAGTTTATAGTTTGAATGGTTTGATTTTGAAAATTTAAAATAAATTTGATTTAAATATTTACTAGAAATTTTATTGTTACCTTTTTCCCATCCAATCATATTTGTGTGATTTTTTAAATCCCTTCAATAAATTTTCTTTTCATTCGTGTACTATAATAGAATGTTGGCCTCTATTATGTTGCACAAGGAAAAAAATGGCCTTTCAATGAGCTTGGGTACTAATATGCAAGCCCATGTAACTCTTCATGCACTACCCTTTAATGAGGTTTTTAATGGTATACACATTTTATTTGCAACTTTGATGTTTGATCGTATATCATGTATATAGTTGAATGTTTAGTCTAGTACATAACTATTTATTTATTTAGGTCAAATGTTCATCCAACATGCTTCATAGTCATTGTTGAAAAATAATACACTAAATGTATTGAATACATCACAACTGAAAGTGCCTTAGAAAACATGACTATATCCAAGATATGTCATTAGGAATTAAGCATGCAGTTTGTCCAGTGAAAAGACCACCTACATAGTGCACATAAAATCATAACATGAATGCATGATAGTAGCCTTATCTGTGCTTGAGTTTGTACTGATTAAGGAATCCAGATCAGCCACCCTCACAACCCAAAGCACATCAACCATGCTAAGTGTCCTTCCATATGGATAGTGAATGAAGGAAATTTAATGACAAGGTAATAGACACTCCACAATATGTTTTTGGAGGGGCTCTCAACCAACCACCCATTAATTACTGCTTATTTACGACCTAGAACTTCAAAATTTTCTTTAATCAACTGCCCATCTACACCTAAATTTGAAAGGAAATCTTCCTCCTAGTTTCCTTTGTGCAATATATGATTAGCAATATAATTATTGAAGCTTTCGAGAAGCTTTGAAGTTCCTTCTAAAAACTACCCCAACCTCCAATTCTACAAGTGCCTTGAATAAAGAGCATTGGCAACTACCATTGAATCTCCTTCAACCATACTATTCAATAACTTCAAATCTGCATAAAGCTTAATTGTTAGCTAAGCAACTTGTAACTTAGAAGCATTGTTGGTGCCAAAATTAAGTAGTTTTACTATCTTTCAAAAAAAAATTGCCTCCCAATATTCAATGACACATCTAATTCCAGATCATCTAGGGTTTCCTTTAGAGGCCCCGTCAAAGTTAATGTTAAACCAACCTCTCTCAGGGGGCTTCCATTTGACAAATTTTTAATCTTCCTACATATTAACAATTCCCTCACCCACAAAAGATGGAACCTTAAATCCATTACATTTTTTCCTCATAACTGTATCCAAACTTAAGAAGTTGACCTTTCTCCTACATATTTCCACTCTCAAGTTCATCACTTCTACTATGCTTGCTTCCACTTTGTTTAGGAAGGAGGGGAGGGACATCTCAAAATTCTAAAACATGTGACACTTCATTTCTTTCTAGATATCCCATAGGAGAAGCGAAGGAGAAGACCACCATAGACCAACATACATGGAGTTTCTATAAAGAATATACCACCCTTTGAAAACACTCATAATATCTCTAGGGAAGGTGATGATCAAATGCAACTTAAAATACTAAAGCTAGTTCCAACAACTAGCAATGAAGGGACAATTTAGAAAGAGGTGATCTCTAGATTCTTCATCTAATTTACATAGCACACATTTGAAGAGGCCACAATATCTCATTTTCTTGAATCTATTTGCAGTTAACACCTTGCCTTGGATAGCAACCTACATAAAGATGCATACTTTTGGAAAGTGATTGCTATGCCAATATAGCACACTGGGGAGATCATACTCGAATTCTTATCTTTTGACCAATAACTTGTAGCTATCATGAGCATTGTAAGTACCTAAGGTTGCACCTTGCCATCTCAACACATCTTTCCCTTTTGTGATGTTTTTTTTTTGTTTATTGAGGACATCTTTGAAAGGTAAGACCGCCTCATTGCTTAGGTGTAACATCTTAACATCTTTCCAATGATATTACAAATGACCATCAACATTAAAATTAACTAAATAATCCCTAACTTGGTTTCCCCAAGATTATTTTGATACTAGCATTACTTTCCTTAATGCTTCATTGTTTTCCAATTTGTTGTAGTTACCCCACAAGTATTCCCATAAGAGTGTCATACTCCCATATCTTATGTCCCAAGTAAGGTAGTCTGAGACTAAATCTCTACAACTGCACATGAAATTCAAAATCCTTGATCCCCTAGGTAGGGCATTAGAAGTGAAAATATTCATTTTTCCTTCCTTCAAATACTTTTCTTTCATTATTTTAAACTACTTGA